>JAUZNJ010120968.1:0-19134 GCA_034780135.1 Jordanella pulchra
ATTCATAAGTCATTTTCATTGTACCCTTTTTCAAGATCTTGCTCTAAATAAATGTTGTTTAAAAATCTCTTTTGTAATGCAATCCTACCATTTTAAGTTTCTATGCTAAGTTGTTTTTAAAAATATATGAATTGACGTTCACAGCCTTTATGAATATATATGAACATGCGTCTGTACTATTTTGAACATGTAAAACATCCAGTTGTGTTGCAATATAAATATAAACCAGCAGGTGGAGCTATTTGTAAAGTAATTGGTTTATTCAATGTATCTTCGTTTTATTTTAAGATACAACCATAAGCTTTCTCCAAATCACTTTAATGAAAAAGCATTTCTTGCTTTAAAACCTCGGTCATCTCTACATCCAAGTCAAGATCAATCAAGAAGTATCAAGATCAATCAATGCCATCTTTTGATCCAAGTACCATTTATACTGGCTATTGCCCATTTTATAAGAAATCAATTAACTAAACTATAAGAAACATTACTTTAAAAGACATTTTCAATTTATTTAAAAAGATGTTCTAGTGAAACTTGGACCCTTCATTTACTTTCTGTAAAAATCATAAAGAAAACTCTATTCACCTTTTTTGGAACTGTTGTACAAAATCTTTTGGAAGCATGTGATGTCGTTCATTGAAGAAACAAATAAGAATTTCTTGTTTTGACTAAGGACAAAATAACCATAGCATGTACAGTGTTTATATGTTGTTAATCTATGTTCTTATCTATGCTAAATTGTATATTCACACTTCCAAATATATTCACATACTCCAAATATATTAAGAACTGCCCAATTTCTAGATTTTATTGTTTGCAATTCACATCTATAACATCTAGACTTTAAAATCAAGTGCAAAATTTTATCTGCCAATGGAAAAACTGCAGTCCTCGATTGCCAGTTTAATACTAGCAGTATGACGTATGCTCTCTGTTGCTCTTAGATATAGTTTTTTTGTGTATACTTTGGTCCTATTGTTCATTTTTTTGTTTCAGTGTGTTGCTTAAAGTAAAGTTGGAAAAATAAACACTTTATGCAGTTAAGAATGTAATTAGCCACTGATTGTGCGAGTTGTCCTACTGAGAAAGATGCGAGAGGTCCATTATAGACACTTCAACTATGAGAAATAAAATGGGAAGAAAATCCTGGAAATCACATTTTAGGATTTTTAAAGGATATACTGTTGGAATGGTGAAAAATAACTATTTTGTCACCCATAACAAGCAAGATGTCTGTTCCTTATGGACCTGTCACACCATCTCTGAGAAGCTCTTCTGTCCTCTATTTCTTACCCATATTAATGACAGCTGATTGAACTTGTTAGCCTCAGAAAGCTCAGACTCCAAATTCAACCAAGACCAAAGGGCTGTAGAAGGACATAAAATTGTAGACTGCACAAGACTGAGAGGGATGAACTTACAACTGAAGAGCATGATTGTTGTGAATACATTGACATCTGGAGGCAAACGGAAGACATACAAGACCATTGATAATCACACTTGATTTGGAACACCACAAAAGATTTTAACCCATGGAGTCAAAATGATCATAACAACAGTGAAAAAAAATCTACAAACTACATGGAGGGACTTGGGCTGTTTCAGAAAGTGGGATTGAACTATTCTGCCTATTGGGGGTTACCAGTAGGCAAAACTAGGCAGTTGCCTAGGGCCCCAAGTTCCTGAGGGCCTCATAAACCCCTCATACACATATGCTAAAACAGTAATTACTTTTTTGCACATATAAACCAGGTTTTTGGTTGAAATCCTTTCACTAAAATGCTAAAAATGATTAGAGAAAAAAATCTCCCTGAGTGATTTAACCCAGGTCTGTATTTGAACCAGAGTCCTGCTCGGCAGATGGGAAATCCTCCTCTTTACCAAAGGAAAAGATAACCAATTGCAGTTAACTGATGGACACTGCAAAACAGGCTGAAATAGAAAACAACCAGACTTTCGCCCAGTTATTCTGAAGACAGAGAATGATGGATGGGTCACTGATTTGCTCCTGACTTGAATGTACATTGGAGGATGGGCCTCCATGTTGCTCTGGTGCATGCTGGCAGAACTGATAAAAACTCTAGGATAGGTGTTAAAACAACTGGCTAGTGGCTTAGATAGTCTCCAGATCTGAACCTCATACAAAATTGTGGAGGTAGTTGAAAGTCCAAAACATCATAGCTCTATAGATTTTGAGAGGCACGAGAGGCCTCTAAAAGAGTTAGAAAATCCGCTATTAATAGCTAGCTAAATTATTTTTTTGTTTTTTTTGTTTCCCTAATTTTCTCTAGGCAGCAATTTATCTTGGTTTTTAACATTTTTCATTCTTTTTTATTCACTCCAATTTTAGGAACAGCAAATATGTTTAGGTCATATGATACACTGCTTTGAAAGAATATAAAAATAAATGACAAAGACTATAAAAAAAGAGCACATTCTAATATCATATTGGACCTAAAAATGAAAAGTAGTGCTGTATTTTTTTATGGTAGAGAAGAAAATAACTGAAGGAAATGACTGTTTAAAGGCACCTCAGAAATAAAAATGAAAAAAATGACATAGATACCTTTCCATTAAGCTCAAATGTGTCAGCAACTCAGAATTGTAGCTATTTTCTAAGGCCCACCATACATGGAAGGCCCACTGTTGTATTGAGCCTTAAGCAGAATTTGATTTTGAGCCCCTCTAACTGTTAAAACATCTCCACCACTAAAAGCCTTGTAGTACAGGTTTTGTGAAATCTGGAAGAAACTTCAGGTGATTGGTCATTGGCCAAGATAAGTTTATAAAAAAAACACCAGGATGCATTTAATCCTAGTTTGATCAGGAAGATCAATTGAGAACAATTCCAATTTTACAATGATTTCTTGACTTGGCTGTTCTAAAGAGGGATAAAGTTTAATTATGATTTTTTTCTTTTCAGGGTTTTGGAATTACCATGGAAACAGGCTCTGGAAAACATGATATTTTAGTCAAAGCCTTAAGGGCCTTAAGATACCATATGTGGTTAGTCCCTGAGAGAATTCATGTTTTTTTCAGGGTTTCTTTTTATTGCATGTTGGAAATACTTTTAACAACAGGAAATCAGAGAAATAGAGAATGCTGGGAATAGAGAACAATGTATGTATATATACCTATGAAGTATAATAATGAAGTAAAAGAGGCTCAGCTGCAATATGTGGTGTAAAACGGTTGACCAATCTAATAAGGCACTTACTTGTTGTTCTGTCAGCCATGGTTTTCCTGTGTACATACAGGTGCTGCCCAGGAGCCCCAGAACTCGTCTAATGAACATGAACTCTTGCTGGCATCCACACAGGAGTCCCTTCCTTCTGGTTTTCATCAACACTTTCAGACCCCATTGATGGGAGAACAGTGGCCAGGAACAAAAGCTGAGTATACTGTACAAACACAGCTCTGAGCGGCAGCACACTGACTCATTCTTCAGTGTGTGTGAGAACGGAGGGGGACCCCTTTCAGGCCCTTTGTGTCAGTGTCTGTCAACAGTGTAGTTGGAGGCAGAGCTCATTGTGGTGGCCAGTGTTGCGTATTGACACAGTGCCTCGTTCAGCTTGTTCCCAGGGTCCAACCTGAGCACTCATGAATAATGGAGAGAGGATCCTCAGGGCCAAGGAAGAGCTTCTAGCGTCTGACTGGGCTTTTTGTAAACTACAACTTTATGTGCCAGCAGGTAAAACTGGGGCCATGGCTGGTTATGTTTAGTGCTTAACTCGATGAGACCTTGCATGAATCTGGCTGTTAATCAGAACAGAAAAATAGTCCAAAATGCAAATATATCCTAAAAGATTAGATAAAAAATAATTAAAAAAATGACATTTCTGTTACATTGATTTATTGGGCACACAGGGATACCTCTATAGTGTTTAATTCTCTTAAATGTTGATGATTGAAGCTAATAGCTAATCAAAAAAATATTTCTCCACTTTTTCATGCACAATCACTAAGAGACTGTTTATCTGATAGTTTTCCAGATAGCAGTCACTTACAACCCCTTGAGGGTCAGCCTGAAAAGGTCATGTCTAAAGAAGCTGGCTGCTCATAGAATGCTTTATCTAAGCACACGGATGGAAAGTTGGGAGGAAGGAAAAAATGTGAGGGAAAAAATGGGCACAAGAAACAGCGATAACCACTGCAATGAGTGGATTGTGAGGGAAAGTTCCCTCAGGAAATTTGCTGAGACTCAGAAGGCAGGTCAGCAGCTAGATTACACCTAAATAGTCGCCATAGTTGTGTGCATCCAGAACAAAGGCAACAATTGTGTAAATTCTTTGCAATGAAATATTGCTAACACAGAGAAAATATCAGAAGCATCTTACCTGGGCTAAAGAGAAAGAGGCCTGCTGTTGGTCCAAATTAGTCTTTTAAGATAAAACTGGACTTTTCCATTTCTGTTGAACATTTTGAGTTTCAAGAAGCTGAAGGAGCCACAGAGAGGGAGAGAATCCAAGCAGCTCAAGATTAAGTGCTGAACTCTGGTCTTATAATCCTCAAAATAAGCCCCCACTTTTACAAGGATATTTAAGAGCACGTTTTATACTGGTACATTTCCTTGAAATAAAGTACCATTCTAATGAAACTCATAGAGTGAAAAGTTTCAAGTATTTATTTTCTGTTTTTTTTTTGTTTTCTTTTGTGACCTATTGAAACAAAATTCCCTTGCAAGGATAATAAAAAATAAAAAGATATAAAAACTTGAAAAAGTTCTTTCTGTGCACTATTAATGTGAAAAACTATAGATACTGAATTAAAGTTTTTGATGTTACTCTTACCTACTGAGTGGTACATGTCGATTCAAATTTTATATTATGCATTATTCAACCAGCGCCTGAAAAAATCCAATAATTCATATCTAGACCATCCAACAGTACATGCATAATACTTCTTAACCCAAAAAAACCTGACAATGAGATATGCCTTCAAGTTTTATGAGTGGCATTAAACAGGTGGGTGCTGCATGTCTGGCACCAGCAGGGGGCATCAGTTGAGGTCAGGTTCCCAGCAGTTCCAAGCTATACTCAGAGAGGCTCACACGGCCTGAACGATGTGCCCTCACCTCTTTGCCTTTCTCTGCAGCTGCAGGGAGAAACATAGGGGCAGGCGCCAGGCCGTGCAGCGGAGACGGGATAAAGAGTGTGCGTTCGTGTGTGTGTCTGTGTGAGTGTGTGTGTGAGTGTGTGTGCGCACACGGAGGTCAGGGAGGTGCCTTTTGCTTGTGTGCTTTGAGCTTTTTCATGCTTCCCGCTTTGATCTTCCCTCTCATCCTTTTATCCCACACGCTCCCTGAGCCTGGGGCTGCCCGTTTGCAGCACACCGACAGTGGGGCTGCAAGGGGAGAGTTGAGAGAAAAGGGGGGTGCTGGTCTTTACCTCACACAGAGAAGCTGCTTGTTCTGTCAATAAAGCAAGAGGTGCAGGAAAAGAGCTGTTCATGGGGTTCAGTCAGTGGGTGAGTGGGTGGGGGTCACCAGGAGCTAAACTGATGCACAGAGTACAGTTCTCTCGTCTTTTATCCATTCTCAGATCTCAAAACAGTGGGATGGAATTCCTCTGGCACAGTGCTCAGAGGGTGGCCTCCTGACCCTTACAATATGGGAAAGTGCACCCCTCAGCTGGTAGTTATATAAAGCCCACCAGAGTCATGAGAAGCCTTGATAAATCACTCTGCTTGAAGCCACTCATGTCTTTCTACAGCTCACAAGAAGTAGTTATTTTCCATTGGTTCTAAAAAGGCTTGGTTCAATGTGTAATTGGCATGGCAAGACGTTAGATCATCATTTGACCATGCAGTGCGTCATGATGCACACTTTTATCCTCCTCCCATGGCCTGATAATCCCGGTGTAACCTTGAACTCACACACTAACACATCTGCTGGTACCCGGCTGGACAAGCAGAGATGTATGTGCATAGAGAAGAGCCCCCCCTAATTGAATGCTAATTCGACAGAGGAGAGGGTACTTATCTTTATTTAGACATGTGGTAAATGTTGGGCAACGGAAAGCAAGTCAGTCATCTCAGCAGATGACTGCACTGAATATTTCATGACAAACGCAAGGGGTGTGTTTGTCTCTGGGTCATTCAGCTATCCAGCTATATACATAATCAAATTCACTTCTTTAAAATTTAAGTAGACAGAAATTATGTAAAATGTGTTTTCAATAAACATTACATTTGTGTGACACAGTAACATAACATGTAAAAGTGGCAATGCTTTTTGTAGCCATGAATGTAAAAAAGAAACATTATGTAATTGTTAAGGGTCGTATATCTTACCTGGAAAAATATATTACAATAAAAATACAGAGGAGAAGATCCAATATTATTACGTCTATCACAATCTTTACACTTTTCATTAAGACAACTAAAAGAAATAGTAAAAAGTCGATCTAGCAGTGGGACATGCTTAGATTTTGCTTAATGTTTGTGTAACAACAAAGAGTAAAGGGGGCTGTGCTAACAGGGGCTTTCTGCAGATCACTGGCAATTTGACTGCAGTGGAGAGTAATGGGGCTGGCAGGGCGGAATCAATTACTGGCCGCAACAAATTTTCCCACAGGTCAGAGCTTGGGAAAGCACTACTTTACCGCAGAGCAGACAGCTGGCAAAGAGCATCCACTGGGAAAGGAGCCGGCTCTCTTTTAAAAAGAGAAAGCCTTTTTTTTATTTAAACATAATATTAAACTTATTACACACAAACTGACCCCTTTCTATGTTTTTAAATTGTCCAGGTGGCAGTGCCATTTTGACACCCTTGATCCAGTCTTTAAAAAAACCTGAGCCATTTTGAAGAGAAGAACGTTTAAGCAAAGGGAAGCTAACTTTATTGATGAGCTATTTTTAAATTAGCAGGCACTGGCTGTACTGCACAAAAAATGATTTAAATAATTAAATAAAAACTATTAATATCTAAATAAAATGTTATTACAAAGCTGAAATAAATAATCCACAAAAAAGTTGGAACATGACAATACAACATTAACAAAAAGAAGGTAAAAAATGACTAACTATTTAGCCGAATTCAAAATAAGAAGTGGGTCTTAAGAGCAGATTTCTAATTTTCAGCAGAAAAGTACTCAATAATTTAGAAATTGCAACAGCAGAAGCTGTTGCAATTAAATGAAGCTGAGCTTCATTTAAGTCTTCAGTACCTCCAGCAACAGCTTGTCAGCCGACCTGAGGTACCAGCAGAGGAGAGTAAGTAATTGCTCAGAGTGGTAAGGAAAGGAAATGCCAACATTTTAAGACAAAAAATGAGTTTAGAAATTAGCTCTAAAATTGCCATCCAATGCAGCAATGATAAAATGTTATAACATGTGCTCTCCTTTATGTTTCCATCAAGAGCTGTGCAGCTGAGTTTTTGTACCAGTTAAATGTGTGATAAGTACTCAGTAAATACAAGGAATTACTATAACCCTTTGATTTCAACAAAGGCATGGATTACTACCTTAAACTACTTTACTATCTTTTGATAAGACGCCTTTTATATTGGCATTTTGCCTTTTGTTACAAATAAAAAGCTGGATTATAGTACTGCACATTCAGTTTAAAGTATCTGTATGTTCTGAAACCAATGTTTGTGAAAATAGGCTTTCTACTCTCTGCCAAACATCACGCATATAAATATGAAAGGAAGATCAATTAATGATATTAAAACTAAAAATCATCACCTCAGTATTATACATATTAAAATTAAAAAAAAAAAAAAAAAAAAAAAAGCCAGTAATGCTTTTATTTCTCTATACATTTATTTGTCATCCTTTTTTTGGCTGACACATGCACCTGGGTTTCATCAGCGTAAAATGAAAGCAATCTTAAGTTTCTGAAAAAAAGAGCCAAGGGGAAACGCCTTTTTTTCTAGAAGTGCCCTGCTTAAGGTGGCAGCATGTTGGAGTAGCTCTGTTAGCTTGACTCTGATCATCTTTTTTACAAGAACTGTAGATTCTCATTTTGTGGATCCACATTTTTTTTTTATCTGATATCTTTTTCTTTTTGGATACTTGTTATGATGCGTAACCACAGCAACCATAGCAAGTTGGGGGTTTTTTAACATCCAGGAGCAGCTAATTAGCATCTCTAAAACTGAAAAAACACATCAACTACTTCTGCAAGTACCAGCTGAGCTGAAAAGGAGGCGCTGGGGATGCAGAGCAGGAGCAGGGAGATGATAGATGAACAAGAAATTTAAGTCACCTCTTTCATCAATTATCATGGACAATGTGAGGTCTTTAGGAAACAACTTAGAAGAACTCCAGGCTTCAGCAGGGACTGTGTATTTTACTGAAACATAGCAGCACATCATATCTCTGACTCCTGCGTCTCTTTGCCAGGCTTTCTGACCATACGAGCAGAGATTTAAAGAAGACTAAAAAATTTAAAGGAGGTGGGTTGGCAGTGCTTGTCAACAACAGATGAAGTCATCTAAGACATGTTACTGTGAAAATTCCTCAGTGTAATCTGCAGAAATACTTAGATAACTTTGCAGTCATTCAGTGCATCAAAGATGGACAAGAAGTTGAGTATAGGGAGCTAGTGAATCACTTTGTGGTACGATGTGGAAACAATCATCTGATCCTAAATCTTAACAAAACAAGGACGATGATTGTAGATTTCTGGCTGCTACCATCAACACCTTCGTTTTTAATTATTGGAGCTTGGCCTGTCTTTCAGTGTAGTCCTGTATCTTTTACTGTTAATAACTGTATGCAATCTCCTTCATCCTTTGACGTGGGAGCTGGCTTCGAGCTCGTCTGCCTGTCTGTGTCTTTCCTGGACTGCAGAGCTGGCTGACAATTACCTTTTATATCTCTGCTTCTTTCTGTATGTCTGCTTCTGTCTCCTTGAAACCCAGTCGGCCTCGGCAGAAGGCCGCTCACACTGAGCCTGGTTTTGATGGAGGTTTCTTCCTGTTAAAAGGGAGTTTTTCCTCTCCACTGTCACTGCATGTATGCTTGGTGTGAGGGATTGCAGTCGAATCAGTGAGTCGATGCAATCAGCTGGTCTTCCTTAGATATAAAACTTTTAACCAATCTGACTGTGTGATTTGATTGAATTGTCTCTGTAAAGTGCCTTGAGATGACATGTGTTGTGAATTGGTGCTATATTAATAAACTGAACTGAAACTGAATTGAATTAATATGTGTCTATATTTTCTTTTGTTTGGTAGCATGTATATATGCAGGCATACACACAAGCTTACTTATATACTGTATACTTGTTATACAAACAGTGCTCTGCAACATAATGTGTGGCCTTAGAAGCAAGCGGTCTTCACAGTACTCCTTTCTCTGGAAGGACATTACGCTCTGTCTCCTGCTGTGCTTATTTGGGAATCGGTCTTGTAATCTCCCTTCCCACTATTGTGAACTTACAAAAAGATAAATGGTAACAGGTAACTGATAATTATGAGGCTGTTGTAATCTAGAAGGGTTCAAAAGAGTTTCATTCAGTTAACATTTTTTGCTCGGAAAGGACGATTTTCTTTAAAAGTGTCGGTTAAGCATTCAAAGCCGATGAGCAGACCTGACCTAAAATTTGTCCTTAGAAAAAAAAACAAAACTGAATGAAAAAAAAGAAACAAAACATCATGCTAAACAAAGAAACAAGGAAGTCAACATATCCTTCTTGGCTTTACCTATCCAAAAAGCACAAATAGAAAGGATGCCAACAAAGGCAGGAAAGTAAAGAATGAGAAGGCGGGTGTATTGTGGTGAAACAGTGGGAATTGATCCCAGGCATGGTCTGTTCTTTGCCCGATATAGCGCCTGGGTGCTGACTGGAATAAGAGGGGACAAGCAGGAAGCTGTGGCCTATAGGATAACATTGTTGTACGGAGGCTGTCTTGGAGACATTTCCCCAAGTCAGACGGCTTATTTAGGTCCAACTTGGGTGGCATTTTCCCTGCCTTACATAATTTCATACCTCTTGCGTGCGGCAAAGTTCAGACTTTTCCTCAAACTAACCCCCCCTGCTTTCAGACCCCAGCTGAATAAAACATGAACAAGGAAATTATCTCACAAACTCAAGTAGCTCCCTGATGGCCCCACTCCCCACAGCAGCCACAAAATGCAAACTTCACTAAAGCAGTTGTTGAGTGGCAGGTATAAGATGTCGAGATGGTGTGCACACAGGATGCAGTCCCGGCTGTGAGCGTTGCTCCTGCCGACTGCCACAACGGTTGACATAGTAAATCAATCCTGATGGGAGGGCATGTAAGACTGGGGGAGGTGGAAGAGGTGGGGGAGGCTGAGAGGGAGACCTCCGTCAGACACACTCAACCAGCCAGGGGGAGACTGTCGACGGGTGGGAGAACACTCGCCGGGAAGCGCTCACACGGAGATTGAGTTACCACAGAATTAGATCAGGGTTGTGGGAAACAGCACCTCCTGAACACGCCCACACACTCTCGTTCACACAAACTCACGTAAAAACTCACAAACACACACACTGGCAGACACCCGGGCCGCACTCTTGCACACAAAGAGTCACCCGGGGAAACCTAAGGGAAGATTGAGGAAGGCAGCTGGGCACACGCCAGTTTCAAACAAATGGTTGCTTATACCTTTTAGCTTCCTGGCATATGGTTTGAGAGCAGTTTTCTTCTTCACACTGGTGCTAAATTACATCAAGTGGTCACTGGCCAGGCTGGCATGCTGCTAAGGTTGTTCAGCTTAAAGATAATCTATTGAAATGTGTCAGTCATAAACAAAGAAGTCGAAACTAAACTGATCCAAACATTTATGATGCTTGGCTCCAATTTCCTGATATCAGTGCTAAAAAGTCAAGGTTTTTGTGAAGATGAATCATAATTAGAACATTTTAGGAGCCTAATTAATGCTGCTTCAAAATGTAGAGGATTTTACAGTGAGGTGTTACTGGTTTGTGTTCATATAATGGGAGCCACCTGGAGAACACCATCCCAGTGAAGCTCTATTACTAAAATTAGACAGTATTACAGTGATTCAGTGGTATGATAATACAACAGATAAAAGTTCAATTGACCAAGCTTCCAAAACTTAACTGGTCTGTTGCTGTAAAAGTGACAGTTTTCCCTTTACCACAGAGGTGACCAACGTGGTCCCTCTGTCCCTTCTTAAAACGGTACAACCCACCAGTGGGCTGTTTGAAATGTCATTTTATTCTCTTGCTCTTGGGATTTCAAGATGACAATATCTAAAATAAAATTAGAAAAAATAACATTAAGAATAAGTTTATAATGTATGAAGTTTAAGTGAAAGCTGACTCCTCCATTTCAGTATTCAGGTCAGGTTCAGCCTCCAGGTCAGTATTGGTAGCCCTTCCTATGACTCAGTACCCATGAGGTAGTTCTAAACCTTAACAAGGTTGGTGACCCCTGCTTTAGCAAAAGACAAACATGTTTGCTAACCAACCATTACGCTGAGTGTGACACTGCTGCCTACCAGGACTGCAAACATGTCCTACTACTAATTAGCTGAGTGTGACAGAACACAAAATCTGATTGAGTAGTTTCTAGTTCTGGGTTAATGTGAACAGGAAAATAGAGGTTAGAACAATATTCAGATTTTCAGACATTTTCCTCCAGCTTTTTTTGTTACACTTCTAATATGAGTGAAGATCTTAAAAGAGTTCCATCCGTCCGCCGTCTGTCCATCCATCCATCCATCCATCCATCCATCCATCCATCCATCCATCCATCCATCCATCCGTCCATCCATTCGTCCATCCATCAGGCCGTCTGTTCATCTACTGTTATCCACTGGATACAAAGTTCTGATTACTGATAACACAAAAACTAGAGTTCCAAAAAATATGTGTCTAGCTGTAGCTATAATTTAAAAGAATAGTTTGGCTTTTTCAAAGAGAGGTTCTGTTAAAAGGTCAGGGGTTTATTTTGGCATCAAATCTCTACAATACATACATGAACTCTCTAAAGTGACCTAACATCATACAAATGGAAGTTTTCCCTATGGCGAAAGATGATATCATATTCATTTCCAACATCAAACATGGACTTCAACAACAAATGTTGATGCAAAATCTAGTGTATGAACCTTTGAATTGCCCATTCCAGTTAGGAGGAGCTAGTCTGCATGCTTTTGCACTGTTAATAACCTTTAATGTAAAACATGTACATCAGAACAGGATATAGCTGGCCTAAGTATTTTAGATCAGATTAACTTTATAATATAAAAATTATTATACTATTTCCAAAAAATACTTTTTTATTGAGTTCTAAACTTACTTAATTTAAATGCTGTTTAACGATGATAAGAGTTTTTTTATGTTTGAGATTAAAGTATCTGAACTAATTCTTTAAGATATACAGGATATGCAAATGGAAGTTTATTGGATGAAGAAAAGTTAAGAATAAGACATGCTACACATAACAGTACCAACTAAGGAAATTATTGTCCTTTTTCATACTTTTTTTTCCATATTAGAAAAAAATGATAAGGTTGTCTTTGCATTTTCTTTTATCTTCACACAAGAGACTCACTTCGTGCTGTACCTGATGTTATGGAAATATCTGTGACCTGCTGGAAGCAGGAATTGTTGGCCTTAACAGCAGTTGTTCGCAGGAATCAAGCTCTCATCTGCACTTGTCCTGCATGCTCCCAGTGCACGAAGTTAACAACTGACCTGATGGAGCAGAAACAGCTGTGTCTCAACAAGGTAGTGGTCTGTGAGACAGCCGGGGGGAGGGGGGTATTTCCTCTGATGGACTGAACAGACATGTCAGGCACAGAGCGGGAACCCTATACTATGAACAACAGGTCTTTGATCACATGGTTTCATAAAGGGGAAATCTTCGTTAGAGGCTATTCTATTGAGGCGAAACACAAGGAACAAAAACAGACATATTTGTTACCTGTTCTTTTTTATAGTTTAATGATATGTTGCATTGTAGTTATGATCTTGCTAGATGGTGATACAAAATGTATGCTGAAACCTTTCTTTGGGTTATGTGGTTGCTTTTTTTATACTTGTTTTCTTTTTTTAAATATTATCCCAAGAATAATGCTAAAAACTTTCAACTTACTCTCCTGTACTAAATATTAGGAAGAATTCCCTGAGAACCAAATGATGTTTATTTTAAGAATTATTTATCTATTGCATTTTTAGGGGAGTTTTTTGAGTGCATATTTAAACATTTCCAGTCTTTTAGGTAGAGTCATGTCTTGTTACTTGAAAATCTACCCAAAAATTGTGGAATAAAAATATGACTGCATCCTTTTAGGGACTTTAGATTTAAATGTGAAGAAAAAAAAGTTGGGTTTAACTCTCACAGCATCCGCTGACTAACAGAACAGAACTTCTCAAGTGTTTTTTGACAATTGAACCTAATGTAAATATTCAGACAATCACCCTACCTCCTGCAGCTGTGAATCTTTGATTTGTTATCCAGTTAAATCTTTTTTTTTTCATAAAAACAAAGAAAAAACAGATAGGTTTGAAAACCTAGATAAATGAAGAAGTCCCATCTGTTAAAGAATGATTAAAAAAGATATATATATATAGGGATAAATTAAGTGTTTCCAGTTACTCCCAGCATATTTCTTAAATTAACACATCATTTAGGGGTCAGTAGATTGAGGTTGCTCAATGTTTTGTGGGCCACGCCCATCTTATTCAACAGACCACGCCCCCTTCACGCAGAGTGAAAGTAATCCAGCAGAAGCAGATCCCGATAATCAAACTGTTGCTCAGATCCTCCGCAGCTGGAGCTCTGTGTGTGCCTGGAAACCAGAATGAAGCGAAGCCTCAACTACAGCTCATCAGACAGCGAGCTGGATGACAATGTGGAGGTGGAGAAGGACAGTGGAGATGAAAATGGGTAGGAGTTGTTTTTCTCACTTACCTTATGGTTTTTTTTTTTGTAATTTGTTTGTTTGTATGTTTTAGATTGAGTATGCATTGTGTCTGAGCAACCACAAGAAACATTTAGGTTATTTCAATAGCAATCTGACACATTTCTATCTTTTAGTCAGGCTTACTCTCCAGGATCCATGTCTCCTACCACCACCACCTCTCAAGTTCAAGCAAGGAAAAGGCGCAGAGGGGTATGTAAAAGTCTAGGACTCACTTTTAAAACTGCAGATTTATCAGACTTTTTCCATGTATTCATACTCAAAATTTTTTGTTATTTTCTTTACTTATATTTTCAGTCTGTTTTCTGAGTTAATATCCATATTTCTTACATTGATATGTTTCGAAACAGATAATAGAGAAAAGGAGACGTGATCGGATCAATAATAGCCTGTCAGAGCTGAGAAGACTGGTGCCAAGCGCTTTTGAAAAGCAGGTGAATTACTTATTTCATTCCAGCCTTTGAGTTTGAGCTCAGGCTACTTTTATTTATAATGCAGGTCATTTCCATGTTCATCTGGAATTAAAGTAACAGTATTCATCTTCCTACTTCTTAGGGATCAGCTAAATTGGAAAAAGCAGAAATTTTGCAAATGACAGTGGACCACCTGAAGATGCTCCATGCATCTGGAGGAAAAGGTGAATAATCCTGTGACATTATGATGCAAAACAGGTCTATCTGCTCTTTATGCTTCATTAAATGACCCGTTGTCTCACCTGGCAGGTTACTTTGAAGCTCATGCTCTTGCAAAGGATTATCGCAGCTTGGGCTTCAGGGAGTGCATGGCAGAGACGGCCCGCTACCTGAGTTTCGTGGAGAGCCGGGACGGTACAGACTCCCTGCGGGTGCGTTTGGTGTCCCACCTCAGCAACTATGCCTCCCAAAGGGAGGCGCACACTGGACTAGAACACTTGGCCTGGGGCTCGGCCTATGGGACAGCCCCTTCCCCTCTCCCCCACCACCTTCTTCTGCAGCCCCCTCAGGGTAGGACACCTGTGACCAGAACAAACAGCAGCCCCCCCTCTTCTTGCTCCTCGTCCTCTTCTGTTTCATCCTGCTCATCCAGCGAGGTTTCTGGAACGTCCAGGCTCAGCATGCTGTCCCCCACAGAATCACTTAGAGTACCTCCTAATGGTTCCCTACCCCTCACTCTACCTGTGCCAACTTCTAAGTTGTCCGCGCCACTCATCTCATCTCTCTCCTCGCTTTCAAGCTTCCCCCCCTCCTTTGGGGGCTTTCCTCTCATCTCCCCAACGGCTGTCAGTACAATGAGTCCCCCTTCCTCCATGTCAAAGCCTTACAGGCCTTGGGGAATGGAGATTGGAGCCTTCTGACGTTGACCACTGGACTTAAGGCAACAGCTGAGCTGTGCCAACAAATTCTGCTTCAACTGTTCCTATAGAAAGAAACTACAAAAAAGTTACTAAAAAGTTCCAGCTGGATGTAATGCCCTCTTAAAAATGATTTTTTTTTTTAAAGACGACTTTTTTATACTCTTCAATAAATTAAAAGAGAATTTAAATAGCTAGTAATGCCTCCAGGTTGAGGACTGATATGAAAATATGAAACAGATTATCGAAGAACTTTAGAGATGCAATCTGAAAACTGTAATCTGTTACCACCAGGGCTGGATTTAGGAGGATCTGGGCCCCTGGGCTAGATTAGAGGAAATTCTGGTGCCCACTCAAGTTTCTTCTCCCTATGCACATTATTTTCAACCATCACCAAAAACGTTTGTCTGAACCACTAATTAAAAAAACGAAATGTTTTAAATACAGGATAATTTCATCATCAAGAGATGTAATTTTTTATAACTACCAGGCCTCTGTGTGTCATTGTTACTCCTGTTAAAACATGTTGTTGTCACACCTGATATGCTTGGGGTTGGCTTGATGTAAAAAGGACTATGACATGTTTAAATGACTGTTTATGTATAGTCAACATAGAAATCTGGATTTTCAAAACACCCACTTACTAAAAAAAACGGTGACCAAAATCTTATGGCCCAAAGCTACTGGCTAAAATATTCCTTGTTTGAGTTCAGCCCAGATGACTACAGATATGTGCATTTTACAGATAAAGTTGTCCAATTGTTTTTTTTTATGTTTTTTTTGCAATATTAAAACTATGTTCTGAAACATAATTTTAATGTTTTACTGGTTACACTCTGAAATGTAAAATAAATGCCTTTAAGTGTCTTTTGTAATATTTGTTTTCTGTTTTGTTTTTTTCTTTTACAAATAAAGTTGGTCCAAAACACATTTTTAGAATTTTCCTGATTTTATTTTATCCTAAAAACGATACTGGTTTAAAATGTGTATATTTACCTTTTTGTGATTTGATCTTTGCACCTAAAGAGCTCCTAGACTCATACACACCTTCCCAAACTCTCGCTGCTCCTCAGCGTCTCTCCTCTTTATTTATCTGCTCGCACCATAAGCCTCAGAGCCTTCAGTCAGTCAGGTTCTCAAACTCTAAAACTCTCCCTTAAAAATCCTTTCTATTAACTCAAACCCATCTTTTCACACTTTCTGTCCCTATGTATCCAAATTGTTCTATTGTGTTTGTCCTAAGCTTGTTGTTTAAATTCATATTTTGAAATTCTCTCTAATATAAATTGTATTTACTGATGTTAGAATACTGTGTCGTAAGATGAACTCGAGTGTCTTGAAAGGTGCCCTTAAATAAAATGTATCATTATTATTATAATTAAAGATACAGCTGTTGAACCAACTTATTCCTATTCATGTGATTACATGGTTCTTCCCAAATAAATGTTAATACAACAGTTGCATTATTCCTACAGTAGCATTAAAGTTCATTATAAGCTAATAAAATCCTGGTTATTGACTAGCAGGTCCTTTCCATGTGCCAGGTTGGAGTAACAGAATCCAGAAGCATTGTTGCCCTTTTGAATACCCAGGAAATCATTAAGAGCTGGAGGAAATCCTTTACAATGTAGTCCTGACCTCACCAGCCTGGGTTGGTCTGAAACGGAGACAATAGTGTGAACAGGATGAGGACATTGGTGCAGAAGGTGATTATTAAGTATCACCAACACCGAAGCAGATGGTCTCATAAATTACAACTTGTCTCAGGTGTTTTTTTTTTTTTTTTGGTTTTGTTTCTATAAGTATAGATTTTTGGATGTACATTGTTTTAGTGAGGCAGATTTACTCTTCTATAGACTTCAGGCTTTTACATTGGAGGGTGAATAAACCCCAGGGTAAGTGCTTTATCATATGGATTATTAAATCACTTTAATACAAGAGTTTAACTTCCAAATGTTGACTTGTTTTGGAGGATAACTGCACATTGGCTTGGCTTCTTCCACAGTGAGAAATTAGTCGGACACTGCCATCTGCTGGTAGAAAATTACTCTTACTACAAAAGACGTTTGGGAAATTAGACGACAAACTGAGCTGCTCTTCTAGTGGTGTTTTGGCCATAACTACTTTGCAGATATGTCCCAATTTTATCAATCTGGGAAATGACAGTTTGATAGCCACACAAAATTCAAAAAGACTTTTATCTATAAGTAAGCCAAAATCATTGTTTTCTGCTCTGGTGGTTCTGATGTTCAAAATGGTTCAATAGCTTCAATTTCCTGCCTGCTTTTTCATCCAACTTATATATTAAATGATTAGTTTAACTCAGAAATTGACCACATACACACCCTTTTTTTCTTACTCAGATTAAACAATAGTTCAAACGTTACATATATTTCAACAAAAATTTCTTTTAAAGTAGTCTTCAGAGAATCAATTGCTTATTTTGTTCTCTATCCTAAACAGGTATTAGATCCCATTGGTTTTTATGTTCCTCAAGTGAAGTGGTAATGTTCAATTACTGATAAATAAATTCTAAACCTAGAAATATACAGATTTCTCCTTGGTTGACTAAGTTTGTGATCAAATCTATTAAATGGGAAGGAAAGGATTTCTTCCTTCCAACCATCTCTGCCTGATCATAAGATCCTTAAAACTGATATAACTCAGCATCGCTAATTAGGCTACAATTGTGTATAAAAACATTACATCAAAAATGTAATGCATTTACGTGGTAAACATGATTTTCAAGCATGGTCAGCCCTCCATTATACCTTTCAAAGAAAGCCATGTAGTCTGGTGGAAATGTATTAGAACAGATAAAAGGAAATTAAAAATAAGGTTAATTGCACACGACAATTGTCACGATGTGTAGATAACTGGTTCTTTTATTTGGCAGTTTACAATATCCCCTGTGTTTTATTACAGAAACGTAATAGATGGTGCATGCCATATTCACTGAACTCCCAAACCTTTATTCAGCAAAGCTTTCACAGAGAAAAATATGAAGAGGAGAAAACACAAGCAGTAGACTACGCAGGCAGATAACAGTGGCCATACTGAAGGTTAAAAAGAGACTACTTCAGTGGGCTGTATGTAAAGCTTCTTGCATCCATTATCTACCTAAACCTCTAAGGAGAGAAGATGCTAATGATGCCTATTCGCCCACACAGACATACTTTAGGTTCACACTATCAAATATCAAGATGGGAGCAACAGCACATTCCACTGTCCAAGACACTGTGCATGGTACCAGTTTGGTCTCATAACATTCATTCATTTTGTTAGACTCATCTCCAGAGACGCTGTTCCTCTGAGAGCTATTTATTTGGCAAACGACTGGTTGAAAAAAGTGGGATAATGCAGATGTACAAACAGTAACACCCTTTTAGGCAAGTACATTCCTGACAACAATACATTTTCTCTTAGAGGAAGTGATCTGAATCTATGGGTGTTGAACTTGAGAAGGTGGCGCCGAGGAGATGTGTGATTTTCCCAAACAAGTTTTGCAGCATACATACATTGACTGTCACTCTTCACGAAACACAGATATTACCACCATCGTTATCATCATCATCATGACATCATCAGAAAACACTGAAAATCGTCCATCTACTGCCAACTCACAACACTGAGGCCTTTCACATGAAAAGAGTCATGGAGTAAAACTGGAGAAACAAAATTACTTAGTGACAAACAGATAGAAAGCTGTAGAGCTAGAGAGATAGAATGCTGGCTAGCTAGGTACCTAGATTTCTATCCATTTCTATCCTTCACCAAGCTAACTCAGTAGCAGATAGCTAGCAATTCAGCTAGCTAGCTACAGAGAGCGCTAGCTAGCTAAGGAGATAGCTAGATAGCTATCGAGAGAGAGAGAGAGAGAGAGAGAGAGAGAGAGAGAGAGATAGATAGATAGATAGATAGATAGATAGATAGATAGAT
>JAUZNJ010120979.1:0-19134 GCA_034780135.1 Jordanella pulchra
GAAAATGACATGGAATCCAGATTTTTGCACAGCTTTTGGCTTTTAAAGACTATGGTCTTAAACTTTTGATCAGCTGAGAAACTCATGTTTGAGTGTAAATGCAGTTTTTTAGAAAATTCCCCGCTCAAATGTTCTTTTCTCTTACACTGATTTTTCCTTTTAACATTGTGAGCTCTACTTAGAACCCTCTTAAGATTCAATGGTGCAAAATGCTAATTCTTGCAATCTTTGGACTGGTTTTAAGATTTCGATCAGGACTGTATAATCTCCATTGCATGCACAGACGGTCCTTTCTGCGCAACTTGCGAGCAAAGAATCAACTCCTCAACAAATCCAAACCCTTTTTTCTCATTCCTGAAGGCTTCCTTATGACCGTTAACTGGTTCATCCACCTTGCATACTGACTTTAGCAGCTTACGGTCTTTCCCCAAGCCATTTATTGGGCCATTCTTTTAGAATTGGTGCCACTAATCTGCCCCCGTTCAAGGCATTCGTACTCCTTCAGCTTTGTCGTTGGACACTCTCAGCCTCCTCATTATACATCAGATCAGATCTGTCAGCTGAACTCGAAGCTCAACGTTCATTGTACTCAGGTGAGCATCTCATCACGACTGGTGGGAGGGCATTTATTTTTTATTTTTTTGGCCATCTTTAACATCTATGATACAGCCCAACCATGGATACATGGCCTTGGGCTCCACAGCCTCTGTCTCTTCTTCCGCAGATCATCATGCAGTTCGTGCCAACAGTCTATCGACTAAAGGGGCCCCGCCAATGTGGCTCGCGCCTAACAAGTCTCTCAGACTGCAGGCCGGCTTGGCATCGACCCGGCACCCTCTTTTGGGGGGAAGACTACCCAGAGTTTTGGTGGATCCGATCACCTGCCCCTGGTGATCCTCATCTCATAAGTCTTCTGCTGGGTCCGAGCGCCAAAAACTCCTATTATTAAATCAATTAACTGTTATCTTTTTCTGTGTGAGTCTATCCAGACTGAAATATAATATGGAAAAAAATGGGTAAGCTATAGAGAGATGAGAAAAATAGAAAACACTCAGAACTTGATGGACGATTATGAAAGCTTCTGTGAAGAAACGGTCAAATGTTCCTCTCTGTCTCCTTCATTGGGAAATGTTGTAGAAAAGTAGAAGTATTAACAACAGCAGTGGTAGTTATTGTGGAATATATTTTTTTTTATTTTTCTTTCATCAAAATTTAAACCACAATCACAGATTATTAAGAATATTCTGCGTGAGGTTAGGGTACTCCAAAAAAAACAAGGTTACACATCTATTGGACACCAGGTGTTTTCTATATTTAGACTGTTATACAAGAACACAGGTCTTTGTCTGTGTTCAGTGTTTCTAAAACTTACCAATAAGGCCTGAATAAGAGAGCAGACAGTCGGCGTAGTTCTCTCGTAGACAGCCAGATATGGAGCGAACTTCAGGCTGACAGCTGCTGAGGAAGTCTGCCAGCCTTGATCTATCAGCAGTGAAGATACATGACATGTGATTTGATTTGATGGATCCTTCCTGTGCAAAGCACCGTGTGAGTCACAGTTTTGAAATCACTTTAAAATAAAGAACAGTTCTTTAATGCCAATCTCTCTCCTATAAACAATTTACTCACAATCACATTAAGCATATATTGAGAAAAACATCTGCCCTTATATGGGTATATCTGTTAACATAGAAAATACTGATACAGTGATTTTTTTTTTTTTCATTTCAAAATAAGAGTTTTGGATGCTGTGAATATCTTAATAAGTTGTATATACAATGTTAATTTGGGATGTTTAGTAAAATTAGTATTTAAAAAGGTTTCAGAAATGTTATGTTTTAATATGGAATGTATGTGCACTTTTTTTTAGTGATGTTGCAGTATAGATGTTGAGTATCAAACACAAATTCTCCAAGTCATATATTGATTGAGATAAAAACAGAAGTTGATATTTGAAATTGAATACATTTAAAACAGGCTGCAGCTATTCCTGAGAGGAGCTGCAAATGTCCCAGGGACAGGGTCGTTTTTTTTCTTCTATTAAACATGTGAAGAATCTGTCCCATGTAATCCTAATTGCATTTAAATTGTTTAAACAGTTAAATCTAATATATAAATAAATGGTCGATGTAGTTTCAACACTAAGTAAGGAAAAAGAAAAGAAAAAAATCCTACCACCCCCAGTCTTCCATATAGTGGAATCTGCTTGGTGAATTCAACATTTGCTAAACATAGAGATAATGGGATGTTTAGTGGATTTTGCAATGAGTTATTACAACAACTTGTATAGTTAAAGATAAGATTCTGTTCAATGTCTGATAGATGTTAGATCTTTTTCTAAATACATTTTCACAAAGAAAACTTGTTACCTAACCAAGTAGTATCTCTACTCTGGTGCTGCCAGGACCAGGGTTTAAGAAATCAGCAGATATATATATTTTTTATTTTAGATTGCACTAGTGCAGACAGTTTGGGCTTTTTTGCTAGTTTTATTTTTTTTGCAGATGACTAACTTTAAGATAAAAAGAGCCAATGGTGCTCTGGTTATTGTTAATAAAAAATCAAAGCCTTTCCCCCATCTGGATGTTGATGATTCTACAAACTGCCAACAATGCTAAATCATTTAATGGAAGTTTTAATAAAAAAAAAAAAAAAGCCATTGTTTTAAGATATCCCCCGTTAATTCAATTCAATTCAATCATACTTTATTGAACCCCAAAGGGAAATTCAGTAAGTGGTGCTACTTAACCAAAAAAAGGAAACAAGACTCAGGTAAGCCACATCAAAGCCTTGTTTGTGAAGCTGGACATAATCAAACATTTTTATCTGTGTTTTAATAGCCTGGACTAAAGCCTACTGTTAGGTTCAGGTAAATCGGCTCTTAGACACTTGTAGCTCTTAAGATTTTCTCCTGAACTTATGATTCCCGATTGCAAGGTGGCAAGGAGAGGCTGATCGCTCATCATTACACTCTGTATACTACACGACTCGGGATGCACGATGAGGCTGAAACTCAGCCCAATCCAGAAAATTCTCGCACAACTGGAGAATCGGCCCGAAAAGTGTATGCCCGCCCTAAACAAGTCAGAGCAATGTGTGAGTAGGATATATTTTGGGCTTAACTGTAAACAGCTGAGGAGAGTTTGAGCTTAGTTTTCTAAATATCCTTTCAGTTTAGAGGACGATCAAAGGTTGGGATTTTTTATATATAGATTTAAAACGGCAACCAGAATAAACTACAAATTTCTAGATTACAATTTTGCTCCTTGGGCTGGTATGGTTCGTCTGTTATATAGTCACTAAATCTCATCACAGACGTTAAACTGAGAGTCTAGGAAATCTTATTACTGTATCAGCAGCTGCAGTTACATAAAAGTAGATATACTGTAAGTTATCTTACCTAACTTTAGCTGACTTAGGAGAAAGCTGTAGCTTTTAGGGATTACAATCAAGCCCTACAATGAGGAAGAAAGAGTTTGCATGCTTATTTTGCATCTACTTAAGGATGTGTAGTTACTTTAACACAACCGTCTCATGTTAGCAGGGTGGCACATGAAGCTATAGCGTTAAAGTAACTAAATATGCTTAAATAGATGCAAAACAATTTTTTTTTGTGAACCTAACAAATTTATTAATGTCAGATGTCCCGGTCAACTCATAAATCCAGATAGCAGAAACATTCCCTGGTCTGATGAGTCTAGATGTTTGAGGTGACGTTCAAAGGAGGGGTGAGAAAGGACACGAAAATATCCGGGTTTGTTTTACCGGTTCAGGCTAGTGGTTTTGGGATTCCTGGTAAGGAGAATATTCTAGAGGTTGACCATCATCTAAAATGCATCATGTCAATCACTTTATAACCCAAGTTCACCCATCAACTCGCTGCTTCTTCTTCTTTAAAGAATAATCTCAAACTGGTTCCTTGAACACAAGTCCATTGCACTCACAGTCATTGACAGTCATTGACAGTCATTGACGGAATACAGTCTCTATTTTATACCTTCAACAGAGCACCTGAGATTAACGTCATGGATGAGTAAATGACATATCTGCATTAACCAAGTGTTTATGGCTTTTAATATAGTTTAACATTTCCAAGGCGTTTTTTTTCTGCTATTCTTTTAACCGATGCCAAGGAGAATTAATGCATCTTCAAAGGTAAAAGGAAATGTATCCCTGGACCAGCAAGGCATACTTAACTTTGCAAATGGAGAAGATTCTGTCAAAAATTTGCAAATGGGCGTCTGTTTTACCTGCAGATGTAGTTGGTCTTGCATGTGTTCTGCAAAGAAAGACAGTTGGGCTTGTCCTTATCCTCATAAGAGCAGATCGGTACGATAGTTTGTCTTCTGCGTTCAGCACATGCTGTCTGATCCCCCGTTGGGCAGGAGCAAAACAGCATCCCATAGCTGTATTTAGTTGGAACCTTAATTTTGGAACAAACAGAAAAGATAAATGCCTCAACATTAATAAGTAATTCTTTCGTGATATATTACAGCAGTTTCATTCTTTTCTCAGCTGAGACCATTATAAAGACACTGGAATAAAAGTGAACAGAACACAAAATCATGATAAAAGCCTTTTTCTTTTTAAATTTGCTGAACTATTAGGCTGGGCCTCAAACATCAGAGAGCAAGACAATGAAAGTGCTAAGTGCTTAATTACCTTGTCAAAGAACTGTCTTAGAGCCTTGTGACACTTGCGCTTGTTGCAGACCTCCGAAGCAGACACCCTGCTAGTGCAGGGGTTTATGTAAGCAGAGCGATATTTCTTACATGTGTCATTCAGGTTACAGGCCTTGGCAGCACTCAGACAGTTGTTCTCTTTTGTGGATGCAGGCTCAGCTGAAACAGAAACAAGGAAATTGTTTTGAACTGAAGATTTCAAGCTGCCTTTTAGCATGCCGAGTGACTAACGCCAAAGAAAATACAGAAAACATTACTAGCTACTTTTATCTTTTATTAGTCATTCCATCTTAATGACTTTTTTTTGTTACTACTGTGCAAAAATATTCATTCCTTTTTATATTCCTACAGCAAAATTCAGTGTTCTATTGAGATTTTATGTGAAATACTAGCATAGAGTAGTGCATAATATTAAAACGGAAGAAAAACAGAGACACACTTGTTAGACCTGTTCCCTTGCAGCAAGACGTTCCTGGGGTCTGTTTGCATTGAGTCTTCAGGTTCCTCTAACACATGTATGGGTTCTCTCAATGCACCAAACTCTAATAGTCCAACAATTTTTATGTTAGGTTATTTTGTCTCTCTTAAATGTCCTTAGAAATAAGGGTGAATAAGAGATGAATAAGAATTAAGAGTAAAGGGTGAATAACAGTAACTATCATTAGAGTGGAAACAATTGGATCTAGGGGTACTAGAACTATAATTAAGAGTCCAACTATACAAACAAGTTAAAGGACTAAAGATTATTTGGGGACTTCAGAAAGCTTCTGGCATAAATCTGTTTGAGTATTCAATCAAAGTTAATGGAAGAATTTCCAGAGTTACTTTAAATTTTTTATGTCAAATATAGTCTGCAAACTTTCACTTGTGTGGACTTTGTGGATTTTGAGGCCTAAATAAAAAAAATGGTAAGGAAATTCAAAAACATCAATAATGCAAAACCAGCTGTGAGGGTAAGTTATGGAGGATTTTGTTTTTGGAATAATTTGCACATGATATATTAAATTTAAGTTAAAGAAGAACTACTGTATATCCAAAATGTTACATTTTACTGAAACTCATCTGCTGCATTTCACATAAGTTGGTGTCAACAATCCTAAACATGGCTGCTTTGGGACTGGAAAATTACAAGCTTGGTTTTTTATAGCTTTCCTTAAACCTTGAACAAGTCAGCTAAAAGTGAGAAATAAAAAAATAATCCACAAAACCAGTTTCAAAATGACCTCTCATCTCTCCAAGTATCTCCCCATTAAAGCATGATATTTAAATGTTTTTCTGCCATCCCATGGGTTTAATTTAAATATTCCAAACTCATATGGTAATGGAAATAGAGTCACTCAAATTTGCTTCTGTTTGGGAATGTCTTTATTTTCATCTCAGCAAAAGCACTACGTGGTAAACATAATGTCTCTCGCTTCCTATTATTTCTCATTTGCTGTAGTTAAAACCATTTCTGCTCCACCGAGTCCTGCAGAGTAGAACAAACTCTATCCTTGGCCTCGACATGGAAGAATGAGCTCTATAATTTAGCGTTTTGAGGTGGAATTAAAGCGCACTGAACTATTTGATGCACTGCAGGATGAGCTATGATTAAATCAGAATACAGTCTTGAGCCTTTGGTTAATCATACATTACAGAACCCATTACTTATATATGCCAGGGGCTCAGAGATCTGGGCTGCTATTGTTAAGTTCTTGTTTGCATTTCTTGGGGCATAGGTGTGACAGCTTTACCCCTATTTAGGTGACCCGGGGGCAAAATACACTGCTGTTGAATTAAAGAGCAACTGGTTAAAGGTATTAGAAAAACATCTGTCTCTACATGTATACGCAACGTAAAGGTTGAAAGAAGAGTGGGTGGAGTCAAGACTGTAGGTCACAGAGTGAGTTTGTGTGAAAGCCACCAGAGGCAGAGAAGAAAAGAAAAAATATCTGTGTCATATTTGCATTTAGAAAGTTCATCTTAATGTCAAGTGCCGCACATGAGAATTCACCTTTTCTGAACTTTTTTATATTCTCTAACAATCCTTGGTCTTCCACTTATCTGGGAAATAAGTAAATAGTGCAAAAACAACTAAACTACCAACTCTTGGTAGTTTTTTTCCACTTCTGTACTATTTTAAGCTTGACTTTAACATAAATCTCCTTTAGTTGATTTAAGTGTAAGCTTGTAATGTTATTCTTTACTTTCCTGTCTAATGACTGTATTTCCAGAAGCATATTTTATTTTCCATTACTTGGAATAAAACATTGTTTTAAAAGTTGATGTTAGTTTTGCTGTTTTGAATGGGCAACTGTGCACAAGGGTTGTACTTTATCAGCGAAGATCTTGTTTTTGTTTTCCCCAATAATATTTCTGGCTCTGTGATTTCATGTAGAAATACACTGGAAGAATTTGAATCACACACAACAAATGAGAAGTCTAATATGGGTAACCCAACAGCACACTGTGATTGTAAATGTAAAGTGTTAAACAGAAAATAGAAAAAACATCATCAATAAAAAACAGGTTTTTGCAACCATTCTCAGATTGCAGCCCTGCAGCAAGGCCACCACAGCAGACAAAATAGTAATCTGACCCTATAGGTAACTTTCAATAGACTGAGATGTTTCAAATGATGTCAGTCAGGCAGGGTTAAATACGTTAATTATGACATCCTGGAGGTGGGGGGGGATTACACTCAGAAAAACATGAAGGGCAATGTGAAAAATAAAGGTTTTCAAATACACTGCACACACACAGGAGAGTCTAAACCGGCGTATCTTTTAAATTCGTATACATAATTATTTTCATCCCTTGTATTTGTGTTGAAGTGATCAGACTCTTTTTTGTGTTAATTGCATTATTTAATACTCTTTTTATTGTTTTTTTCAGTCATAACAGCAGAGACATGGTAAAAACAAAGCTAACAACAGAGCATAGAAAAAAAAGAAAACCCTAAGCTAACATGAGCCCTGCAATATATACATCTCCAAAAGTATAAACATGTATCCATGCACGAAAACAAAATCAACAGATAGTCAAGTGAATAGCATGTTTGAAATAAAAACATTGGAATAGAATAGGAAAAAAAAACAGTTAGCCCTTATCTTCCTGTGACAAATAAATTACTGCTTCTTTAATTAGCAATTCAATGGTTCCCAGATCTCATACTGCTTTCACAAGGCATCTCAAGTTGGTCCAACAGAAGACCGCCTTATTGACCCTGGTTCCGCCAGAGATTTTTTCTTAAGGGGAGTTTTTTTCTCTTCATGGTTAATTCAATCATTGAAATTGACTTTAAATAATGATGGTTATGAATTTGGTCAAAGAACAGAGCAGAGAAAAAGTCTCAAGCGTCCATCTTGGTCCAGATCATGCGACCCTCCCTATGTTAGCTACATCTTACGTTAAACTTTTTTTTAGATTTTTGTGCTAGATGTCAGAAGATGCTCTAGAAAAATTAATAGATATGTTTACATATCAAACTGATTCAAAAAGCATCAACGAAAAGCTTGGTGAGAAGGAGAAAACTGTCAGCGTGATTTGGGATAAATATAACAAATATTGAATCCGTCTGGAAATCCATGGAATATCTTGGATCATGGAGTGAGGATGATTATCCCATGACCAAAGAATTGAGCTAGAACATCTGAATAGCCGTTTAAATGTCAGCAACAAGGCACCTTCTAATGTTTATATCTTTGTATAAATATAGGAGGGTGGACATCTTTATGGCTATTTTTCAACAGTGTTTGGCTGTTAACTGAAAGGTTGGAGGTATAAGCAAAACCAGAGAAAAAAACCTGGTCTACTTAAGTTGCTAACTATTTCCTCCATAGGGGATCCTGGACAAAAAAGGTTGAAAATCCTTGCTCTAAATAATTCAAAGAATAATTTAAAAAGTTGTTATGATCAGATCAGACCAAAGTAAACATTCCAGAATCAACTTAGCCAGCTATGTTTAGAGGATGAAAAGTGATGAATATGATGAGCCAAAGACCACCATCCACACTTAAAAGCAAGGAGGTGGAAGCATTTTCCTTTTCAACAGGAAACAACCCAAATTAATCCACTAAAGCAACAAAGCCTGAACAAAAAACAGATTAAGGTATTAGAATGGCCTTTGAAACCTTCAAACCTCAATCATTTGCTAAAAAAAGGTCTGTGAAAGGTACTGTTGTTGCCAATTTTCAAAGATATTCAGATGGATTTGATGGAGATCTTCTGTAGAAAAGCGAGCAAGCCAACATGCCTTTTGAGATGTGTACAAACCTGTTCACAAACTAAAAGAAATGTCTTAATGCAAAGCTAGTCAGAAAATGAAAAAACGATTCCTCTAAATAAGTAATCATTTTCCTTAGTAAGCTTCCTTTGTTCTGTAACTATGGTTTCTACTTTTTTTCATTACAAACAATGTTTTATGAGTCACACCAATGCTTATTTCTAAAAGAGTTATTTGACAATATAGTAACAAGTTTAATTTGCATTCTTTCAAAAGCATTAACTAAAAAATTGAAATAGCAGGGAACAGATTCAACAATGATTAGATTAAGGTTGATATAATAAGTCGGAACTTAGTGAAAATACTCACTTGCTTCATGATTCGGTTAAAAAAAATAAACAGAGAATGTTTTTCAAAACTGAGAATATTGTTTGCAAGCTCTTCTTTATTGTGTAATATGCGCTTCTGGAACATGCAGCCCAGGACGTGCCTTCTGTTTTTTTTTATAAAATTAAAGTTCATCATCCTCCATGAAGCACACGTCTGGGACAATGGCCCTCAGGGTTATCTTTAAAGACATTTATACAAATAATACTCCCAAATAACTAGAAAAGCTTAGTGGATTAGCTTAAACGATGCTACGAATTCAGGTTGATGCAAAACTCTTTACCAACATGCTGCTTTCATGGTTAAGCTTTTAAAGTACTCATGGCTGCATATAACTAATTCTAAAAACTTCTAGATTATCATAATCATAAATGACATGCAAGGAAACCTTTTGTATCATGAATGTTTTTAATTGCCGATATTCCCTTTTCCAATTTTTTTGTTCAAGCATTTGTATGTCTCAAAGTCTTTAAATAAAATGTTCCTATCTTTAATGAAAAGATATAACACTGACAACAAATAAGATCTGGTCATTTGTTTGTACAGCTTTAGTTAAACAAGTCCCCGAGTCAAAGCAGATCTGGTACTATCTACTATTAATTTCCTACAAATTTTTGCTGAGTTGTCACCCATCATTCAATAATAGGGTATTATGTTTTAATCAGCACCTCAAAAAGCCATATTGTTAAGCAGTATGTCAGCCTGTTAATGAGAGGTAGACTTCATGTTTTTAAAACTTTTTATCCATAAAGACTCTTTTGTTTCTTTCCATTTCAGGTCAAAAACAAAAACTCTAGAGCCTTTCTTTCATGGTTCCCTCTTTTCTAAAAGACCTCAAGCCATCATGTACAAATTCTCACCTGAGTCTTAATATTTATGTTCAGACTCAAGACCCATCTATTACATGCAGCCATGAAATTAGTAAAATCCCTCTTAGTTCCTGCTTCAACAGCTACTACTTAATCTTTGTGTCAGTCATTTATTCTGGAATGATACAGAGAATTTCTGCAGAAATGACTTGCTTGGATGAAGCACCCAGTAGACTCAGCGATATTGTCAGCAGTAGAAAAAGTTTGAGGAAGTCGTGCAAATGTTCACCTTTTGTAGAACATTAATTCTCTTATAAGAAATAGATGGCCTGCTTTTGAAGCCAAGCAGCTATTTTGTTACCTTGGTGGCCCAAGATGTTTGAGGATAAGAACTTTTGCTTTTGGTTTGACTCACTAATCATGATGATGTGTGCACTGAAAGCTTGAGTGGAAATATGGCACACTGTAAATGCGGTGTATGGGTGAGGAAGCCCGACTTTCTCACTGAGATGTGTAACTTTGAGAAGGTTCTTTTAAACTACGTTATTTAAGAATCCATATATTTAAAGTTTTCAAGGTTCACCATTGAAATGTCTGACTGGTAATGCGCTGGGGATTCATTTTTCTTCCTTCCTCTTGATTCCATGGTTTAGTCATCACATTCAAATTATTAAAAATATATGGAGACAAAGAAAAAATTGCTACAATTAGCTTAAATTTCACTCTGAAACAATAAAAAAAAACAGGTTATTTTTTTGCAACATCAGCTGAAAAGGGCATCATCAGTTGAAATCAGGCAGGCTATAATGAAAGTTATGGACATCCACGAGTTTGATTTAATCTTCGGCTAGAATTTCAAGGTTTTAACTTCAACGACATTTAACTGTAAGAAGCACAGAACTAACCAGCCATCAAACTATTTTCATTGTATAATAGTGTTCCACTGTCTATAAACACCGACGTGTTTAAGTGTAAAATGCTGTTGGAAGCAATTAAACAAGTCTGGAACCAGGGCTAAAAGGCATTCAAGGGAGCAATATGCCAGTAACATGCCAAAATTATAATAGGAGGAACTGTGGCTCTTCACAAAAGCATGAGAGCAGCATAAGAAAAGAACATTGTGTGGAGATATTAAAGCAGCATCTCAAGAGATGAGAACTTAAAATAATGATCAGAAATGGATTGTCCAAACAGTAAATAACCCTAACAATACCAACAGTTAATGTACAAAGTGAGTTTAGGCCATCAAAGCCAGTGTTTAAGAGATGGCCTTACAAAGTCCTCATATGTCTAATAGAAAAGCTTCAGGCAGAACTGAACATGCAACCCAAAACTCTTCCATTGGTGACCACAGGTCCGGACACAGATGCCCAATAATCCAGCTGGACACCATATTCCACGTGGTGCAGAAACCCTGGAGCTGTGGTTAATTTGGCAGGTGAAAAGGACTGCATCCCTCTTCAAAGAAAAAGTTTTCAGCTAAAAACCCAGCATTACCATTGCTGGTACCGCCCGTTTGTACAACAGAAGAGGACTTTTTAAATCTCCGTCCATCCATTGACTAAAATAGGTTTTGGTCTAACATCTTGTTATTCCTGGCCTGTGGTAACCATACTAGCTGCTAACATACAAGAATTAGCCAGATTTGCAGTAACGTGTTTGTGTTGTTTAACTTTTGTTAACTTTGGATTAGTTGTGTTAGCTCCAAAGCTATTGGCTGCCTTGACAACAAAAAACGTTGTATCCCCAAACTACAAAACTTTCATACACATTTCAATACAGTCGCATCAAACGCATTGTGACACTTGATTGATTTGAATCAATCAAGTGTCACAATGCGTTTGATGCAAAGAATTACTGTTACATATCTGTTTTCTGTAAATCATTTATGCTGCTCATTTGATGAACATTCTCTCATTCCATCAAAGTTGAACTAATGAGCTGAATATTATCAAAGACTTTGCCTCAAGGAATCATTTGAATTCTTTAATGTTTACTGATTCTTCCTATGTTTATTCCAGTGGCTTGTAATATTTTCATAGTTTATTAAACATAATAATGCTGTCATAGGGATTATTAGGTTTAATAAAAGTGTTGCAATATTTTAATATATTTATTATCCACCCCAGTAGGGTTGGTAAATATGTTATTCAAACAGATGTTATTTGGGCTGTTGTATATTATTTATGAACATGCGCCCTACTGGCTGTATGTTAGAACAGCAAATAAAACCCAACTAAAATTAAGCTACTATAGTAACATTTGAGAAAACATATGAATGTTAATTTTATATCAGTTTTTAAACCTTTAGTGAAATAAAGCTTGTTATACCTTTAAAAAAAACAGACATTTTAGCAAAGCATACCATGCGGTCCCACTTGTTAGCTTTGTCTTTATTCAACAGCTTTTTGCTCTCAAACACAGTGGGGGCAAAGCACACCTCTGTTGGAGGTGTCTTGTGGAGTTAGCTGGGCTGAGAGTGGGTTGCAAACCAGAGTTCTAAAGCAGAACCGTGAAGCAAACTGTCCCCTCTGCCCCAGTGAAAATGCTTAAGATTAAGATGGACACAGGTTCTGTGTTCAAACTGGTAATCATGGTTTATATCCCAAAAAAAGTAACATTTTAATTGTGGTTGTCTGTTATTATTTATACAGCAGTAATTAATTGTCTCTAAGAGCTGAACAAACAATGGTGAAGACAGCATGGATTTTATTAGCCATTCCAAAGTGTCCAGCCACATAAAGGTAAGGATGTTAATAACACCTGGTAATTGAGCAAAATGGTCAGTTACTGTATAATCCTTTGACCAACATTTATGTAATGCTTTACCTTTGATTAAAGAACTAATTAACTATAACCTCTGGTTAAATTTATTAATAAATTCCTAATCAACCCAGCAAAATTGTACAACAGCTGGAAAAATTGAGAAAATATAAAATAGAAGAGAGAACCTAACTTACAGCTACTCATGATCAGTGATCAATTTTCCTCCACATGGCTTTAACGGTTAAACACAGATTGTTGTGTATAATTACTAAAATATTAAATCTCAGTGAAAAAACAAAATGTTTTAATAATTACAAGGAAGCAATTTTACAAGTGATTGAATTAAGTTTGCCTAACTTAATTTATTTAAGTTTTCAACTTCTAAACTTAATTAAGTTGGAGCCTCTTGATTTAATTACTTGTTACCAATTGAAGCAATTTGTTTAAGTTGGAGCTGCATTTTCTTTTTAGAGTGTAGTTCATCTGTTTCTCTACTTCTTTCCTAGATAGAGTAGTGGTTTACAGTCTGTTATCTTTTCTTACATAGAAAGCACTTATGGATCAGTGCTTCTATGATCTTGCTGGGAAAGGGATTTTTTTTTTTCCACTGTCGCTGCACACTGCATTCTCTCCACTGTCGCTGCATGCATGCTTGGTATGAAGATATGCTGTAGCATAAAGGACACAATGCCAACGAATGTCTACTGTTGCCACATGCTCTTTCAGAGGTAGCGAATCCTCAAAATATCAATGCATGCTTTCTGCTAGGTTTCCTTAGCTGGAAAACTTTTTTACAATCTGACTGCATTACTAATTTGAATTGTCTCTCTGAAGTGCCTGGAAATAACATAAATTGTAATTTTTCCCTCTATCAATAAACTGAATTGAATTGAAATTAACTATAAAAAAATATATAGTTTACTTCATTGATCGGTGATTTAGCAAGATTTCAGTTTGACTCAGCCAGGGTAATTTGGCAAAATAAATAAGATAAATATAAGAAGCTGGTTGAGAAATATCTAATATAAATAATTTTCTGTCTGTTAAAAAATATAAATGTGTCCCACTTACAGCCAACAGTACTTAATTTTTGTGTTTCAAAGTCACGATTAGCTACTGACTGCATCTCCAATATGTGCATTTTCACTTGGCTTTTTGCTATGAGTCTGTCATGGCTCAGCCATCAGGTAAATTCATCTTGGTGAAGAATTTCCGTCTTTCAAGCCATTTAACTGAGCCTTCATCTTCAGGCAACATTTATTTATGTCAGTGTGGAAGTCAGTGAGCCAGTATGCAAATGGAAGTATGCACGTGTGAAGTGTGTGTGCATGCAAATGTGTCCGATATTGAACATTTGCTCAATGACGTTCTTGGCATGATTTATTTTAAATATTACATTTTGCTTAAATTAACTGGAGTACCTAATTCTCAGTTTTATCTCATGTTGACTATGGGTGAGCTCTTGGAAAAGCAAATTGTTTGTTCTAATGTGTTTGTGGATTACAGAGCACAATTTCAGCTCAGCTCTCTGGCACATTTTGGCAGCTTATAACACTGGCTTCAAACAAGCAGACTGATTTTATTTTTTGCATGTTTGAAATCAGAATTTACATGTTTGTTTCAGTGTTAGCATATCAAAGGGTGCACACCTGTTCTATGCTTTGTGGCTCAAAGCACTTTACCTAATATTTACAGAAAAAAGAAAGGTAAACATCAGGAAAATGATCAGCAAAATATTAATTTAAAACATCTAATTGATAGAAAGAATAAAAGCATTATAATCTGTTAAACAAAAAAGCAAAGACAATTTCTCTTTAAAACACTGTCAACACCTGTTATATGCTGTTGCTGTGAAAGCATCACTTCTATTTCTTCTTCTCCCTTTGACCCTAAAATAGCTTTCAGGTAGCAATAATATACCAAAGTTTTGTTGTTGTTTACCTTTTAAACTCAAATACAAGTTTAATAGCACGCAGAAGTCCCAGCTTTTGCACTTCTTTGTGTGGGCGGTTCTTCCTCAACCAACTGCATAATGTCGTACAGATTTCAAATTGGTGAATTCATGATCTACAGGTCTTGATGTTGATATTGTTAATCATAGTTATTTCGTGATTTAACAAAAGGGCAATTTCTTTTTTCAAACAGGGGTTTGGATAACTTCTTTCTTTAGATAAATGTTAGTCCCTTTGACAACTCCCTTATTCTGAGGTCACAACTTGCATATTGACTTTTTAGAACTTTTACAGCAAATACTCTTCCTGCACAACTGGGATTTGAACCCATTTGGCCTAAATTAAAGTCAAAGACTTAAACTACTACATCAGTTCTTTCTTTTGCTGAGTTAATTCCATATTTAAAATAACAAAATGTTGGAATGTTTTTGGTTATATTAAATTGGTTTAAAGGCCTTAAAAACTTAAATCTGAAATCCCCACCAAGGTACTTTTTTAAAACAAAGGAGTTTCAGTTATTTAACTGATAGGTCTTTGCAGACGTTCAATCATATTCCTTCCATGCTCTTTGTATTATGTTACATGACTGAAGAGCAGCTTTGCATATTGATTATGTTTATTGATTTTTAAAAGATGAAGCATTTAATTTCATCTGTTCGGGGAAACCATGCTTGTAGTTAGTGGTTTGTATTTCAAGCCTTTTGGCCTAAATTATTAATGTGTGATTACAAGACACCATTAATAGACAAAAACAACACTAGTTTAGACTTTCCAGTTCACTATGACTGTTTTCGCTTTAAATATATTTCCATGTTTAAGTACAGCAATACTTTTAGGCAACAGAGAAACAATAAACAGAAAGGCTATTTTAATTGTTTTTAGTTTCCTTAACAATTTAATCAAGGGGGGGATTCACAGTATATATATATATGCATTTAAAGCATTTAAAGAGGAAACTGGTATTCAGGTTAACTCTACTGATATACAACTAATTAACTTTCCTTAATACCTCTGCAACCATGTAAAGTCCAACATAGTGCTTGTTAAAGAATAGCGTCCTTGTTGTTTCTAATAATGATTAATAAATACATGAGTTCGACTCTTTAGATTGCAACTAAGATTTTAGACTCAAACAAGATGTACTGATTTTGGGTAAATTAGGAGAAAAACATTTAGACTTGTTTGTTAATCTTTTATCTAATGGATATACATCATACAGTGAATAAAACTGGAGCCTAAAATAAATCAAGTTTGTCATTACATTGTGATTTCATTTCTCATTACTGAAAACAACAGGGATAATGCAAAGTACTGGTTAATTGGTGGTACGTAATTGTTACTTTTAGTTTGGAATGCAGCTCTTTCTTTTTAAACTGATTTTGGAGAAACAGAGCCAGTAGTAATGGTTAAAATTGAGCCGTTTTTTGCTACAGGATACATAAGGATAATCGTCAAGTCAACAATTCAGTGTTATCTTGATTTATATGTGCATTATTTTACACTTGTCGTAGTTTCAGGCAGGAATGAGGTCACTTTCGGTTAATGGATTTCTGATATCTAATCCATTAGATGAATTCGTTTTTCTTCTCTTTAACTGCTGCTGAGGCTGTTTACACAGCTTGAAGTTAAAATTGCTACTGTTCTTCAGCTATATGAACACATCACAGCATATAATGATTACAGTCTAGGTAACAAAGGTGATTTGTATGATCGGATGTAATACTGATAAGTTACCCTGTCAAATTTCCATATTCCTAGTCACTGACTTTGATGGAATAGCACATTAGTAGTGCATCAGGTTTCCAATGATCTCTTGGCCAACATTTCTGAGTTTCTCAAATATTAAGTAAAAAAAATTGTGATTTTATGCAGCTTAATGCCTCATCTAGGCTATTCCAAGCTATTAAGCAGAGTTTTCTGTCTGTTTTAAGCCTTCATATAAAATAGTCCTTTTTCACACTGTCATACGGTTCAATACATTTTATTGTAAACCATAGCAATTCTATTGTTGAGAGAAAGCTGCTTTTACATTTTAAGTATCAAGGTAATATTTGTCAGGATAAAGACAAGGATATCCTCCTAAACTGATGACAGACAAGATCAACATTAATCAGAGGAATCAAGAGATTCTTGTAACTTTGGAGGAAATGGAAACTTGTAAGTATGACTTCACAAATCAGGCATTTATTGAAAGAGCATCATAAAAAAATCTAATTTATTGTTGGTAATAAATTGAAACCTTTTAAAAGTAGGTCGTCTCAACGACTGCCCAAAACTGGACCTAAATACAAATAACAAAGCTTTAAGTTGATGCATATAAATACTCTGCATCCAGGGATTGACCTTTTTGCAAACAAAAGTGAGCAGCAATCCCAGTCTCGATATTTGAAAAGCTGGTAAACATCAACCCACCAGAGTTACAGCTGTACATTTTTCATTCTCCTTTTGCTTTACAATGTGTGTTCATTTTTATTTTCATGTTACACAATATTACAGTTAAATACATTAAAATCTGTAGTTGTAATTTAAAATAATATACAGAAAGCAGGAAAGTAATGGGAATTTTAAGTATATTTTCTACACTCTGTGCTTGAAATAAAGTTCTGCTCTTTGGAAATGTTGAGCAGAGTGACTGTAAGATGGTAAGTTGATTCAAACAGAGCGAGAGCCAGAAACAGCAGGAGGCAGAGTAAAAGAAACAAAAAATAGCCAATTTTTCCAACCAATATGGGGACTGGCCAGTTCGGCAAATGCGTTCTTCCAGCCAGAAAGCCCAATGATGTAGAGTGCCAAAGGGTTCTGCACATGTCACAAAGCCCCTCCTCTATCATTGCCTCTGAATGCAGACAGATGGCTAATTGCTCCACTGTGAAACTAAATATGGGCTTGCCTAAGTGTAAGCTCTCAGGTCCACCTTTGATGGTTTTGGACATGTATGACATTTAGAATTTACAAAAGCAAACTACCTTATTTTAATTTGGGGATTCAGTACTAACAGTTTCCTGGAACTCAGACACATTGGAGTCCACTCTAAAAGGATGATTATTTCCCAACTAGCAGATAAATGCAATGTTCAGCATTAGCACTGCGAGAATAAAAAAAAAAATGCAGACCTCTGATCATCGCTTTCAGGGCTGGTACTGAAATATACTAAATTATTCTGCTTTGTATACCGTGGGTCACGGTGGCAGATAAAAGCTTTTGTGATGGATAATGGGCATTGAAAGCTACTGCCTGAAAACCAGACAGCAATAGAAAGAAGAATAGTTGTCAAATATAGTGACAGATTTGTTTCAGTGATGCGGTGTCTTATACTGATGCTAGTTTGAAATACCGGCGATACAAATGACTTAACACATTTTAAACTGAGACCTTTTAGGAAGTAAAAAACAGCCTCTTACCAGCTATGATGGGAGCCAAGCGGAAGATGTCTGAGAGACGGCTATTGACTGGTTCATATGGAGAGTATTCCAGTAAATCATTACCTGCAGAACAAAACAGATCGTCAGCTTGAGTGCTTCAAATTGTGAGTATGTGTGTGTGTTCATGAGTTTGTTAGTCTATAGGGATGGTTTCACAGAAGCATTCAACATTTTGGGGACTTATAGGTACTTGTGGGGACTCATGACTCATCCCCATGAGGAAAAGTTCCCTTTCTGGGGTTGTGGGTTAGATTTAGGATTAAGGTGTGAACTGAGCTTAGGCTAGGTTTAGGTTCAGGTATATTTTGGTAATGGTGAAGCTAAGGGTTAGGCCATAGAAATGAATGCAAGTCAATGGAAAGTCCCCATAGGGGTAGTGTGACACAACATTCTGGTTGTGTGTATATTCTTGAATATTGTGTTAGCCATGGCTGTGGGTAGCCTCGGAGCTCCGCCGGTTGCCATGGTTCTCTCAACATCAGAACTTTTTTTTAAATGCAAATGGCCCATATAGTGAAGCTTAAAAGCACAATATTCTAAATCGTTCTTTAGTGGAACAACGGCAAAAGAAGAGTGAACTTTTACTTAATATTCTGAGCTCTGTGAACTCTCCCTGGAAGCTGCTGCTGCCGTGGTGCATGCTGGGAAAGCTGCTAGTGTGGAGAACGCACAAGTCTGCTCTGATGCATGCTGGGTAAAAGGGCTGGATCGAGAACAACATTCTTGTGAATCGGAACAGTGCTGGGTTTAGGCTGATGACGTTTCACGAGCACATGAGAATGCACAAGTATGCATATTGAGAAATGGCTGTGGTTGAAGTTAGGGTTAGGTATCAAAAATCAAATCAAATCAAATTTTATTTATATAGCACATTTCAGCATCAAGGCATTTCAAAGTGCTTTACATAATTAA
>JAUZNJ010120990.1:0-45014 GCA_034780135.1 Jordanella pulchra
AGGGTCTCCTGATGAGCTGAAGATCCTCAGGTGTGCAGAGGGCTCCAGCCCAGGAGACCCACGGCGCGCTCTGCTGGTGGAAAGGTGGCAGACAGGCTCCGGATCCCAACAAGCCCAATCCTCTGAAGGCTTTCTATTAGCCATGCTAGCTTTGTTTAATGTAGCAGCGGGTTCTGATGTCAGCACCCTGTTGTGATGAAAAAAAAAACAACCACTCTTCCACACCTTCTCTGTCACAATAATGCGGTTAGGTACTGAAACGTGGCACCGATTGATTTGACATAAAAAGATACTTAGTAGTACAGATGGAATTCGGTCAGTACTAACAAAATGAATTCAGTACCTACTAAGCCTGTTAGCCATTTTGCACACTTTAAAAGCACATACACCTTTTAAAGTCTTGATATGTCTTTTATGGCTCTTGAGGTGCAGATAAATCACCATTACAGACCGAATATAGCCCACAAACCTTGAGTTTGACACATGTGGTGTAGAGAAACAGTACAGTAAGTCCACAGTACATCATTTTGTATGTGTCCTGTATTTTATGCATGTCATGAACTCATCTTGACTGTTTAGACTTGTAATATCAGCAACAAGAACTTTTATAAGTGAACAGATTATTTATGAGAAGTCAGTGTATTATCATCTTTACACAACATAGATCAGAAAATTCAAGCATGAATAAATCAAATGAAAGAGTTAACTTCCATTCCAGCTAAAAGTTGCTTGAGTAAAAAACAATTAAGCTATAAGTTTCTCCAATTAATTGTAATTAAAGCATGTAGTGGATTTAAATAACTTGTTTAAGCTAACAGCTATTCAAGCTAACAGATATTTGAGCTAACCTCTATGTAAAAGCTTGCTTGTAAACACTATAGCTGGCAGTTAGCTAAGCTTAAAGTCATGTAGTGACGCTTCTAAAAAAAAGAATGACAGAATAGTTAACTTCATCTCTTGATGGGAAAATCCAGTTTATCAGTAACAGATACTCACTTAAAACCTCAGGGAGCCCAGCACAGAGTAACTGGTGTCAAAGTCCATCCAGCTGGTATGCAGCTAAAGCCAGGGTGACTACAATACATTGTTGTTCCACTCATTTGTATCAAACTGTTGTTTATGCCAACAAATTCATTTTTAAACAAGCAGAAAATAGATTTGCAATATATCTTGTTCAGAAATTGCTTATGATTACAAGAAACATACATGCAAATGCAGCTTCTGAATAAAGCGAGGAAATATAATAACCTTAACTAAGTTTCCTCATGTAAACGCCAACATAATGTACCATGGATGTGAAATATGATGCCTCTTGATGTGCTCACTGAGGTTCAGTCAGACTTGCCTCATTGTACTTCATGCTAAATTGCTTTATCAGTGATTTAGATGCAGTTCTAAAATTCAAGTATGAAGAAATTATGCATTGTTTTCTCAAAGCTACTTTTTTAATAACTTCTTTGTTAGTTTCAACCAAAACTCTACATATTTCCTTTTTTTATTATTCCAAGTAACTGAGTTGCTGACTTAGAATAAAAAAAATGAATACAAAAGCCATTATTCACCATATTAACTGTCTTAACCAACCTAAGTATAAGTTTATGATTCTATATAAAATAAACTAAAGTCTTTCTTTTTACTAAGATAGAAAATATATTGATTATGTAAAAGATCTGAACTAGTGATGCTTAACTTTCTCAGGGTGGTGAGCATTTTTATTGACCGGCCAAGGCCTGTTAGAAAACTGAACCCGTAGGCCTAATGCTAAAAATATCTTGTCAAGCAGTTTGGACCAATATATAGCGCTTCGGTTTTGGATCTGTGTAACCAAGAAACAGTTGTCTGAAAAATTGGTATATAAGTCAAACAACTTTTCAGGAAGGTCATTTAAAATTTCTTTTATATGAGAATTATTGGAGATTTGAGTGCATAGATAACAAAGTGTTCCTTTCTGTTTCATTTGTTTAATATATTTTATGTGTTTAGCATAGTTTAAGTCATTGAAATTGTTACTCAAGAAGCATGATTCTGATAAATTTTAGAAAGAGGTTCATTTTAGACCATTTATAATATGGAATATAATACAGAGAAGCTTTTGATATTTATGACAATCTTAAAACTGTAGATCAACTTTTATTTATGCATCGATATTTCAACCACTGATCTGCAGCTTTTTGATGTAAATTTCAAAAACAAAAACTATAATCTACAAAAATAAACCAAACCTTTGTCAATCTTTTACATTTGCAGCAGTTGAGGTTTGTCTAGGTTTTAAACAGTTAATCACACCAGAAACACTTTCCATGTTCTGTTGTTGAATGGGTTTTAACGAAGGAAGATCATTAGTGGTGCACAGCCTCTTGCTTCCATTTCCTGTGAAAATAATCCGGTTTACTGTAACTGACTTCCCAAAGAAAACAAATGACAATACAAAAAAGACAGCTTACCCCCAAATCAACTTTGTTTTGCTAAGAAAATGTCTACATAGATGTCTTAAAGTGCTTTCTATATGGTCATGGGCATCATTGTTTTTTTTAGTTTATTGCATATTTGTTGAAATCCTGCTTTTGTGTTTCTAAGCTACCATTTTGAGGCCCTTCTAATATTTAAGAAATGGACAGCATCTAATTTTGAATGAGTATTTTGTATATATTCTAAAATTATTGTGACATCACCAAGGAAAGCTAAAAATAAATTGTCTGCTGATGTGGGATAAAAAAAAAGCTGCTGCATGTCTGCTTGTCTCTGTAGTGAGATGCAGAGAGTTTATACAGGCCATAGTTTTAACAGTTCACTCTCAGCTATATAATATCATGTAAAGCACCATCATCAAGGTATCACTCTAAACTGTCCTCATTCTGTGGTTGGAGGCCTCAGGAGTCTCAGACTCCTCCAGGGGCCTCCTTATTCTCTAAAGCTACCAGCCTAACCCAGTACAGCTCGGGGCTGCCAGATATTTCCATTATGTTGTCTTTAAGGTTGTAATTATTTCTTTTGGTAGATGTCAGAATCACTCTATCAATAACTGAAAGCTTCATTATTCAGGACCAATTAATCCGACTATAAGACTATTTCACCTTAAAGTTCACTTAAAACTGGATCTCTGATATTTGATCTGAATTGAGTTCATTTCTGCAGACATTTTGCGCCTCTGGATTTTTTTTGGACCCCACACCTCTGCAGCAGTTGTCTTATTCAGCTTTGGACCGTTTGGGAAATAGGACAGAACCAGCATGTTTAGGGACTGGCTATTCTGAGCAACAACCGCCTTTTTATGGGGACAGTGACCTATTTAACCCAAAAAAAAAGCAAACGTATCTAAAATAACAGCTTTAGTTGAAGGATACTAAAACTGAATTTATGTTCCTAACAGGTAGACACCATGAACTATGTGGGGAAGCTGGCAGGTCAGGTACTGGTGACAGTGAAGGAGCTATATAAAGGAATCAATCAGGCCACCCTGTCGGGCTGCATCGACGTGATCGTGGTCCGACAGCCTGATGGGACGTTCCAGTGCTCTCCTTTTCACGTCCGCTTCGGAAAACTAGGAGTTCTGCGCTCCAGGGAGAAAGTGGTTGGTGCACAAAACCTGATATGTATTTTTAAATGACATTGTGTTGATATTTTTGGAAGGTGTCACAACTTCATGTTTTGGGGAGTTTTAAAAAAAAAAAGATATTTCAGTTAATGTTAAGAGAATAAATGCGTGCAAAACTTTGTCTGATCAACTGCAAGATTAAGTCCAGAGGAATGTAGTAGGTGTATTTGCAAAATACGTCTTTTTTACTTTCACTTGAGTAATGTTTTCTTTAAAGTTAGACTACTCTTACTCGAGTAAAATATCTGGCTGCTCTACCTGCCTCTTAATTCATTGACTAACATGTTTCAACCAAGAAAATGCACCAGAAACAGACACACATTTAGAAGTTAAAGCTTTATAGTCTACTGTTATTTACTATCTATTGAGCTATTTCGATAACGTAAACACTATAAATTGTTACTGAAAGTACTTTGCACTATTCTTAAATCAACTAAAATATTGACTTTAAAATGTTTTTGTTTGGAGAAAGGCAGATTTTCATCTTCCACTTATTCATCAGAGTCTCAGTGGGGCTGGTGTCTGTTCCCAGCAGGCCACGGGCGTCAAAGGTGGGGTACACCCTGGACAGGTTGCTGTCTGTCACAGAGAGACACAAACATGCAGACCCCCCCCCCCACACACACACACACACACACACACACAAACACCCACACACACACTGACTCACTCCTAAGGACAATTTAGAGGCTCCATTTAACCTAACAGTCATGTTTTTGGATAATGGGAGGAAGCCGGAGTACCTGGAGAGAAGCCAGACATGCATAGGGAGAAAAAAAACAAACTACTCTCTCCATTTTTGTTAAGAATTTTCACAAATTTGCACTCAGTTTTGTATATTTCAAATAAATATTTTTGTATTAAGTTAGTCAGTACTTGAATAGATGCTTTCACCAAGTACTTTCTTACTCTTACTTGACTGAAATTACATTGAAGTATACAATTTCTGTCTATAGTGACATTTCCCATGAAGATAACTGTAATCCACCATTTTTAGTTTTGTTTTGATGCTCTATAACAGTGTTTTAATTTGCTGCTCTGTTTCCATCTTAACCACAGTATCATCCCAGTCCAACTTTGCTCTCTATGTCCTTTTTATAGCCTCTGAGATGGGAATAAGAGGCTAAAACTATAATGAGCATCTCATTCAAAAAAATGTAACCACATAGATTTAATCTGTTGTAGAGTTACAGGAAGTCATCTGCAGGTTTCTCACTGCTGGTATGAAGAGTCCTTGTCTGTAGAGAAAGTACTTCTGTCTTCTGTAAAATGTCTGCATCTTGTAGCCTGATTTTTTTAGACTTTCTCTTCATATTGCAGAAAACTTTTGCAGATGAAAGTAAACTATTGGATTGTTATCATAAATTGGTTGCTTTTTTGATTAAATAACCGAAAGCTGTTTTCAGAGGCTCTGCTCTAAATTTCTTGTAAATCTGAGTTGTGGTTTTCTGTGGAGCTTTGCTGTTGTTTGTTTCAACTTGAAGCGATCTGAGTCTGGGGACTTGGCAAACAGTAAGGTGTTTTCTCCACTTGTCAAACTCTGATTTGGCAGATTGACATAGAGATCAATGGAGAACCTGTGGAGTTGCACATGAAGCTGGGAGACAATGGAGAGGCCTTTTTTGTGCAAGAAGCAGAGAAGAACAGTGTAAGTTTTTCATATTTTACTAACCATGGGTTAACTGTTCCATGTTTTACTTGTACAGTGACATGATAAGGTCTTCATACTCCTAATATTTTTATTCTTTTGTCAGCTTACAATCATAAAACATTTTTTTTCATCTGCAATTCTTCGTTTCCACCATTTATTCATACATTCTTTATTGCTTAATAACTCAAGCTTAGTGATAACGGATGAAGCACATCAAGGAACAGTACTCTTCAAGCTTTGCAGAATTTTTTCCCCACAGATTTTCTTTGGAACTGGACTTTGACTAGGCCATTTTAACAAATAATAAGTTTGCATTTTATTTGGCTTTACCAGCGTTTAAAACAGAGGTCTCAAACTCCAGTTCCTCAGAGCTAGAATCCTGCAATTTTCAAATCATTAGCAGAGCTCCATACTGCTATAGAGGCCGTTAAACTGTGTGATGCAAATGTGCAGAGAAAGGCAGATATCTAAAAGGTTGGAGGGCACCGGCCTCCAGGAGTTGAGTTTGAAACCAATACCCTAACAGGGAATTCCCAGTATTTATCGCCATCTGTCCCCAAATCATCTCTTGGCATCCATGTAAGGACTAAAGAAGAGCATCCTCACAGCATGATGCTGCCACCGCTATGTTTCACTATAGGTAGCATTTGCAGTACTAGTTTATGATTACAGACTTGCATATTAGTCAAAAAGTCTCATTTAGTTCTCCTTTTAGCAGAGCACCTTGAACCACATATTTTCTGTGTTATCTACTTTGCTTTGGACAAACTGGACTTCATTTTGTTTTCTTTCAACAGTGTCCCCCTTCATACCTCTTTTCCACAAAGGCCAGATTTGTACAATGCAGGTTTAGTAATTTTCATGTCAACAAAGTCTCCTTCTTAAGCCGAGGAGATCTGCAGCTCCTCCAGAGTTACCATAGGCCTCATGGCTGCGTCTTTGAATAACATTTTCCTGGATCTGCTTAGATAAATGGACAGCTTTTGGTAGAAACAGATGCACTGGATTTTACTAGGGGATATCAGAGGGAAGAGTGTGTTTGCACAGTCACAAAACATACCAAATAATAGAAGGTTTTGCAAGTGTCTGCTGGTGGTCAGTGTGTAAATATAGTCTCTGAAACAGGAGATGATTCCTGCTCACTTGGTGACGTCACCCATCCCCACAGAAGAGGTTCTGATCCGGAACAGAGAAGCCAGATGTGCATTGTCAGCAGAGACCTGTCAGCCCCTTGTCCCAGACCAGGACTCAGCAAACCATCAACTTTGCTCAAGCTTATCTGGAAGGAAGAAGAGGCGACGACGAAGGAGGCACAAAACCGAGCAACGCAAGGAGGAGCCAACGTGTGCAGGAGGAGAGCAGGAGGTGTGTCAGGGTAGTTCAGATGAGGAGCAGCTTGCAAACAGTGGAAGGTGAGCATAAACTGAACTCTGTTGCTTAGTGGCGATGTTTAGTTATGATGCTATTAATTGTTGTTTTTTTCTTTAGAGCATCATCCCTTTCTGTGATGAAGGACAACATGGAGCAGAGGCAGCACTCGCCTCTCACCGCCCTGGAATGGGACAGCTACCCTTTCTCTGATGGAGATTGGTCTCCATGCCCCTTGTATGTTGTATGAACTCCTCACCTTATACCTTTAGTTATACTGCAAAGAAAACGTTTTTCTTTATTCAACATTTTCACACTTTGAGCCTGATCTTCAAAGATTCAGTGCACGAGGCGCTAAAATGCTCATGCAATTATTTTTTAGTATGTGCAATAGGTGGGTGTGTTGTGGGTGATTTATTAAGAACTCAGCGCAAATGTTAAGATGTTCAAAGAAATTTAGTTTTCATAAAATGAGCAGATTGTGTGTTTTACAGGGAGTTGAGAGTAGCTGTAAAAGGAAGATGAGGTTCAAAGCCATAGAGATGGAGAAAATATTGATGGTTATTTTGTTAAAAATGATAATACCAAATATTATTCAAGGTGCACGTTGTAGTATATATCAAAGAAACAAAGATAAGTAAAAGAAAACTTCAATTTTCAGGCCCATTTCATTATTATATATTTTTTATAAATATTAGTATTGGTCTTTATTTTTTGTTGGGTTTTATTGTATAAAGATTGTCTTCCACCCTGCTGCCTCACTCTGAGCTGCCTGTAAATATATTTTTCTTTATTAATATTATTCTACTATTGTTAGATGTTCACATGCGAACAGAATCTTTCCATCCTCTTGCCTCCTTTGTGGCAATAATTACTGCAGATATTTTTGCCTGTAAGTTTGGTCCTGTACCAAAAAAAGCGACAAAAATTTCAAGCGCAGTTGAGTTTCTGATTAGGAAAATTGTTTTACACGAGGTAAATGTCGACATTCGAATATCCTCCACCAATGAATTTGCTCAATTCAGTCTTTAGAATAGGATCTGCATATTGATGAAGACACAAACGCAAAAAATGGTTTGCAGACGCTGTCTGTTAAATTGCAAATGGAAATCACTTTGCACCTTCTTTGAAGATCTGCTCTGAGTGTACAAACATGTTTGCACTTGTTTTAAGAAAATACAAACCTTTATGAAGATCAGGCTCTTTGTCGTATCACAAACATAAACCTAATTATATTTAAGTAAAATGTATTAATTAGATAGGACAACAGAAATTGTGAAGGAAAGGGTAAACCAAGTCTGGTTGTAATTTTATCTTAGCATGAATAGCATCAATCAGATGTTAACCAGAGAAGCAGCTTAGAGCCGCACGGTAACTCAGGTGGAGGGGCAGAGATCCACAGCTCAGGTGGAAGAGTCTTTATGTCAGAACAGCTATTAATTGTAAACCTCACGTCTAGCCTTTAAGGCAAGGAGAAAGCAATTTATGAAAGAACGTAATACGTGGTCAGAGAAGAAGTGGAAGAAAATGCTCTGGTCACTAGATCTCAATATTAAACTTTTAGACCTACATGCAAAACAATTTGACACTGACTCCAGCTTTTGGGGGCTTTTCTCACCAGTATCCTTTTGTATGAAAGTTTTGCTGACAGGAAATGGTGTTGAGACAGGCAGTAAAGGTCAAAGGGGCAAGAATAATGCCTCCTTTACCTCTGTGCCACTATTGCAACAAATCCAACAGAGAACTCATGACTTGGCTTGAAGTTGAGGTTTACTGATTCTCTAAATCCAATCAGGCTTCAAAAATAAACAAAACTCAGCATATAGATGGGAAAAGATAAATGTTTTACCCAAAATGTTTTTACAGAGCTTTCCTCACAAACTGAGCTGCTTAAATTTCATTACCCTTATTTTCACATCACAATCATTTACTACTTTGTGTTGATTTAGTGTGAAAATTGGAAATATTGAAATAGTTTTGGATATCTTTGAATAGAACAGAAAAATGACAGAAATAAAACTCTCCCTTAAAGTCCCTGAAGCTGACTCAGCGGAAATGTGTGCTTTTTTTGCTTACTTTAGTAATGTGTGTGAGCCAGCGTCGCCCAAAAGTGACTCTGAGCTGATGGTGAAGTCAACAGAGAGCATGTTGAGGTCTGAGTCCCACATGCAGTGGAGCTGGGGGGAGCTTCCTGAATCAACAAGGGTACGGGTCGTAAAGTTTCAACATCATTCACACTCACAACATAAAAAAAAAACTCAACCAAAGCCACTATGAACAAGATTTATTGACATATTTTACCTCCCTTTGTCTGTGTCCAGGTCAACAAAAAGCCTGAGACAAAAATGCTGAGCATCACCCCATCAGAGAGCACACATTTCAGGGTTATTCTGAGCTCTGAGGCCATGGAAGAAGAGCCGATCATGAAGCAGAGCTCACCAGAGCCTGCTTGTAATATTGTAAAGCCAGAACCTCGGATGGTTAAACCTGGTCCATGCAGCTGCAGCCCTCAGTCTCCTGAATCAAATAGCCCAAACAATACTGGACCAAAGCGGGACTTTTCAGATATGAAGTCGAGCAGCTTTTCCTCTGAGGCAATTCCTACAATTTCAGACTCGAGCTCCAAAAACGAACGAAAGCCAAAGTGGACATCTTCACCTCCAAGTCGCAGGAACAGTGGCTCTGCTCCTGGTGCAAGAAGCAAAGAAGCTGGAGACCCTCCGACTGGTAGTCCTGATGCTAAAGCCTCCTTTAAGACCCCAGACTCACCTGTGAAAAGGAAAGGTAACTCTCTCTGTACCTTGATCTGAAAATTCTCAAGGGTTTATGTTTCACTGAATGGTTAGAACTTCCTTCTGATTTCTGTATGAGGCGATAACGACACCCACTCTGAATGTAAGTGGATGTTATCAGGCAGGATGTGGTTAATGTTTGGGCCCTCACTTCCACTGTGTATCTGGGGCTCCACTACATTCACATGCAGAAGTAAAAGAAAGGAAGTGAAACTAGATGAAGTCAGTCATTTCTATTGAAACACTGATGATTTTATTTTTGGAAAAGTTGTTAGGAAGAGGAGCCAACACCAAGGGCCTGAAGATATATACCTAGAAGACCTGTGTGCTCTTGAGCCTGACGTTGCTGCTCGGTACTTCCCCAAAAGGTGCAAATCTCAGATTTCAATGCAGCTCTTTGGATTTTTTGTGTATTTGTTATAAGTATTATTATTGGCTTGCAATGTAAACAGAGTCCCTAGAATGACAAAAGAAGTCACTGCATTAACTTATATTATTATTCATATCCCAGTGAGGCTGAGCAAGTATCAAAGCACTGGGTGGAGACGGGGCGCCGCTCTGGATCCCAGTCACCCCAGTCAGTGGGGAGCGCAGCGGCAGACAGTGGAACCGAGTGTCTGTCTGACTCTAGTGACCTGCCTGATGTGACTCTATCACTGTGTGGAGGCGTCGGCGAGAACTCAGAGATCCCAAAAGGTGACTGATTGTCTTTATCATAAACTGTATAAACTGCATTACAGTTTTCATCAGCAGGAAGCAGTGTAGTTTTTCTTGGCTCACATTTGATTGCTTGTCTTTCCACTTCCTATCAAAGAGAGAGAATCAACTATAGGTTTAACATAACAAGAACAAATCAGTTTTGGATTTGACAAATTTGAACAAAGTTGTTTTTTTCTGACTGTTACATGAATAGTTTTTCATCTATACACATTTTGTGTAGCTTTGTCTTAAACTCTACTTGGAGTGGATTATTGTATCAGAAAATGGCATATTTATAGATCATATACGCCATCATTAATCAACTACTAGATTACTTGACAGGTATTTCAATTTGAATTCTTCACAAGTTATCCTACTAATTGTTTCAGTCCTGCTTTAAATCCTAATTTTCCCCTCGATTATGATTTTGAAATTTTGTTGATTAAAAAAAATGATAAAACAATGGTTGTCATACCGGCCAATTTTTAAAAAGGTAACATTTCTGGCATTCCTAATATGCTTCTTATTAACTCTCCTTAAAAGGAAGATTTGTATTTATAGTGGTAATAAAAATATCTAATGAAAACTGTTATAAACAATTAAAAAATGACATAATGAAAGTTTACATAAACTATAAAAAGTCAATAAAACTCTATAAATGATAGAATTATGGGAAGTGAGACTATACAGCAACCTCCAGATTATTTGAATCCATTTTTTAATAAAGGCAAATTTATTTCTGTTTTTAGCAGATCTTTAATGCAAATGTGGAGAAAACTTTTCTTGAAATCCAGGTTATAGGGAGCATGTACTGTATGTCCATGTGGAAGAAGTTGCTTCAAAAAGTTATCAAACCTGGACTTTTCTGTCTAGGCTTTTTTTGAATCTGATTTCTAATAGATTTCTATATTGCGCTGCTGGTTAAACTTCTGTTTGTTTTTGTGTAGAAAAATTCATGGAGCACATGATCACCTACAATGACTTTGCAGAGAATCCAGCGATTATCGACAATCCAAACTTGGTGGTTAGAATTGGAAACAGGTGAGTCTCATTAATTTAACAAACATCAAAGTAACAATTAAACAATTAAAGATTAGGCATCAAAGTATCTATTTTTTCAGATATTACAACTGGACTCTAGCGGCACCTTTAATTCTTAGCATGCAAGCTTTCCAGAAAAACCTGCCGAAGGTATTCTGTTTTCCTATGTGTTTTACTTGAGCTTCTTGAAGGATAGTTGCTCATAACCTTTTTTTTTTAACAACAGAATACAGAAGAGGCCTGGGTAAAGGAGAAAATGCCCAAAAAGTCTGGACGCTGGTGGTTCTGGAGGAAGAGCAGCACAAAGCAGGTGGACACCACAGCATATCTGATTGCGCAACCTTATGACTCACTCATGTGGAGGACACAGGGAGTTCCAGTTTGCATTGCAAACGAGGAACATGTTGCCCAAAAGCCTCAGTAGCATTCGTCATCTTTGTTTTGCATTATTATATAAAGACTTTATCTTGTCAGACAAGCCCTTTATTTTCTCTCTCTTTTCAAACATTTATGTCATTTTCTTCCTCTTCCTTTGCTTAGTTATCAACTGAGAGGAAGATGGAGAGACAGGAGTCAGTGAGCAGAGAGAGCCCTGCACTCCAGGCCCCAGAAATGCAGTGAGTCAGCGTTCCGAGTCCTAAGGACTCTGCAATAACAAAACAACATGAGCCATGTTGGGTAAACATGTCTCTCAGAGGATGGATTAGCATATTAGTCAGTCCTGAGGACTTGTGACTTACAAACACATGACTAATAAACTCATTAAGAAGCTAAGACACAAAGATATGGATAACTGATTATTGTTATTGCATTACACCTCATCGCTGTCAGGGAAGGGTGTTTAGTTTATTAATTTGTTTAGTAATCTACATGTCTGCTGTTTTAAATGGAGAATATTGAGTTGAACGTAAATGATTAGATATGCTGCCCTCTGGTGGTTACAATAGGCACTGCTGCTGGATCTGATTCTACAGCAAGCAGAGTTCAGTCATTATCATCAAATATATATATATATATATATATGTTTTCCCCGATTACGGTGTTACCAGTCTACTAATGGGACATTGTGTATTTGAGCTGTTTCTCTTGCAGTGTGGAATGGTTCTGCACAAAAGAAAAAAAAAACAACAAAATAAGAAAACAAAGATTTCATTAAAACAAGATTTGGTTCATTTTTGTAATCCACTAAATGCCAGAACTCTACATAGAAGATCAAACATACAAACAAACATGCAATTTAGGTAATAGTTGATTAAATATGTCTCAATATGCAAAGAGAATAAAAAGATTTTAAAAATCATGGTTAGCCAATAGCAAGCTCCTGTCCTCATTCTAGCTCAATATTTGTTGAACTTGATCCTCAGAATTGGTAGAGGGAACTTCATTTGATTTGTTGTTAAGCATAGAGCTGAGAGCAGATTTTTAATACTGTTTAATACTAAACTATAGTTTAAAAGTATTCATAACTATATTCTAGACGCTTAATGTGAGCCAACAGCATCGTTTCCAAAACCTGGTCTGATGGAGTGCCCAGCTGTCACCAGGTATCAACATCTGGCTGTTGCTTTAAGGTGATACTGATAAATTTAGAGGTAGGTTAGGGTCTGTCTTCATTATTGCATCAGCTTCGTGCAATAAACCCCTTAGAGAGAAACAGACTCTGAGCATGATGCTGCAACAAACATCCCTGACAGTTAGTGGGTTGATCTTTGCTCCTAAAACCTAACATAGAGGCCTGGAAGAAATATTCTGGTGATGTTTCCCAGAAGCTTAATCCTTTTCTGGTCTACCCATCAAACGTTTCTCCAAAAGGTCTTTGACTTATCTGTGTGGACAGCTGCAAGTTTAGGTAAGACTCAAAAGTATTAATATTGGAATAGGGGGAATCTTTGTCTGTCTGCACTATGGACACTTTGAGATTTCTACAGTATTTCTGATTAACTGACCAGTTCCCTTAACATTTTTATTCTAATTTCCAGAATCTTTCTTCATTTGGGAACTCCAATGGTACAAAGATCAAAACTCCTCATAAAGGACTAACAGTAAACTTTGTTAATCTAACCAAAGTCCATCCATTTATTCTATATAGCTACTTTTCTGTACAGGGTTGCCCAACTCCTGGAATCATTGAGCTGGACGGGTCACCAGTCCATCATAGGGGAAGAATAGAGAAACGCAGTCATGATAACACATTTATATCTACTGTGTTTCTGTTAGAGAGACAATTTAATATATCATCTTTTGGATTGTTGGTCATATTCACAACATGCAAACTTCATAAAGACTTCCTCATGGAAACTGAACTGTATATAAACCCAGTGAACACATATTTGAGTCCATATCATTATTACTAGCTTTTGTGAATTAAGCAAAATAACAATAAAAACAACAACCACAAAAACCTATCTGATAATGAATTCCCCTGAAAAAAAAAAGTCCAGTTTGTATTATTTTTAAATGACCTTGATGAGTGTGTGAACTTCTCACCAGATTTGTTCACAGTCTTTTCTCCTGCAGGCAGAAGTCTTCAGAGTGGTCCAGTGATGAGGAAACCAAAGAGCTGAACGGTGCAGGTCCAGCTCTGAAACCCACTGAGCGCTTGCAGGCAGAATGTCACTCCTACAGGAAATCCCTCCGCCTGTCATCTGATCAGATCGTAAGTCCAGCGGTGCACGCTGTTCGGGTTAGACAGAAACAGCCCTCTACTGTTAAATACTGTTATCACGCCAGTTCATGGGAGGAAATTGATAAACCAAACAATAATAGTCTTGTAGCTCTTTATTACACTGTAAAAAAAATCCTTGTAATTTTCTACCAGGACCTTTTTTGTTTTTTAATAGAGTTTTCTGTTAAAAAATCCATAAAAAAATGAACCTTATCCGTTTTTTTTGTTTGTTTTGTTTTGGCTGAACTTTTTTTCTCTAAATCCTTCTCTTTCTCCAATATTCTAATGTAAAATGTGTTTACTTTAGCTTTGAGCTTCAATCATCGTAATCTATAAAAATAAAGGCTTGAAAATATCAGTGTGTGTGTCGTTTAAAAATAATCCATTTACTCACATTAATATTCTAATTTATTGAATCAGCCTCCATCCACAGCAAACAGAAATGTTATTTCTAAGGGTTTTTTTTCTACTGATTTTAGAAGCGTACACATAAAGAGGGTCAGTATTGGTTGTGGAAATAATAAAAATCTCAATAAAACCAAAATGTCAAAAGTTACATTTTCAGCTTCCAAAATAACCAAGTGAGTCATATGTTCATTATTATTTGTTTTGAAAGTTTGAAGCTATTTTTTTGCAATAATTGTAAAGATTGAGATTTTTTTTCTTGCTTTGTTCAGTTTAGATAAGCTGCTGCTCTGCATATCTGATAAGTACCTAATATAATAAAAACTTTTATGCATTTAAAAACATAAGATTGTTAAGAGTAGTTAAGAGATGTTAAGCAGTTTTGTAAATAATACAAATATCTCCACACATATAAATGTTATTTCATTCACTCTAAGCTAAGATTTTTGATATCTGCCATCAGGCTCTTCCTCTACCAAAAGTTGCACTGCTTTTCTTTGTTCTTTTAATATTACAATACAACTTGATTTGTTATTTCTATATTATATACGTCCAAATCCATTCATGATTAGCTTTGAGTTTGTTAATGTGCAGTGCCTTATCAGATTCCTTGCAAATTCCACATACGTGTAAAACACTTGTTGGCAACAAAGCCTTTCTGGTTCTGGTTATTCTAAGCTGTCGCTGTAGATTTTGTATTTTTTAGTTTGTGAACCCTTCTTTGTGTACGTGTCTCTTTGCAGGCCAGCCTGAAGCTAAGAGATGGACCAAATGATGTCTCGTTCAGTATAACCACCCAATATCAGGGAACGTGTCGCTGCGAGGGCACCATCTACCTCTGGAACTGGGACGACAAGGTCATCATCTCCGACATCGATGGCACCATCACCAAGTACGGCAAATATCCACACTTTTACTTCTCTGTTTGTTTTAGTTTCTTGAGGGTTTTTTAAAAAAACTGTTTAGAATGTGGTGCAGAAATAAAGCTTTCTAGAGAGTGATTACTAATTACTTCAGTTCACTTAAACCCTCATGTGTTGCTCGGTGTCACAGCACGCACAAAAAAGCACGCAGAAAAAAAAAAGACTAAGACAGGATGTATAAATACTAACAGAGCTTTAGTTTCTTAACATGTGTGCACTTTTAAAATCAGTCCAAAGACAATTTGAAAGGCAACATCTTTTGGTTGTTATTTCCAGTCATCATGTATGAAGACTTTGCATATCAATAAGCTATTTAGCCTGTTGGATGGCGTCTAACTGCAGCAGATCCCCGCCACAGATGAATGGCTGATCTCAGGAACCAAAGCTTGTATTTAGGTGATTAGATTTAACCTGAAACAAAATACAAAACATTTTCACAGTATTTTGTTTTGACAAGGTTTTCAGAAAGGCCAACAGCTCCTAAAAATAACATTTCTATTTGCAGAATGGTATTATTAGCTGTACTTACAATGTGCTATTTGAGCTCCTGCTGTCAAACCTCTTTTCTTCAGGTATGATTAGTCGCCTGCTTCTGCTCTAGCATCCTTTGTGTATCCCGCGACTTAATATTAAAATCTTATAGCAGTATAATAATCAGACACTCAGATCAGATATTTGAAATAAGTCTGGGTCATCCTTACAGAAATCTCCACAATGAACTGGTGATTTCACTGATTTTCACTGTTTTTTTTATAAAACAAACAGTTTTTACATTTTCTGATAAGCCAGACACTAATCACACCAATCAAATTTTTAAATCTTCGGACCACCGATTAAAATATCTACACAGAATTAATAGGTAGTTATTTTCCTTGATTAGCAGCTTGGATTGTTTATGCATTCACAGATTTGTAGACAATAAAATCTTTGGCTATACTTCCACTCTAAGATATGTTGGTTCCAGTCACCTGCTAAACAGTCGATGAAAATCTTGTGACAGTGAAAGAAAAGAAACTATTCTTTGTTAAAGAAATCGATTTTCCAATTCTGAATCGACTCCGATTCATTTCTAAAGAGCAGTTTATTCTACTACTGCTCTGTCCTTACAGCCACAATAAGCTACTATTAATTTAATAGTTGCTGTTAAATATTAGGTAGGTATTGGCTAAAAAAATGTTTTCATTACCAGCAATCCAGTTTCAGATCACACCAATGGATTGACAAGAATCAAACCTAAATCGCGACAATTCCTATTGACTCAACTCTTGACATTTGAAGCGATTCCCAAGTCCTATTTAAAAATGTTGCTTTCAAAAATGTTTATAGCTGAGTGTTGTTGCTATTTCTGTTGTGAAAGAAAACATAACCGTAAATCTTTGAACTCTCACATGCTCTTCTTAGATCTGATGTTTTCGGTCAGATTCTCCCCCAACTTGGCAAAGACTGGACTCATCGGGGAATCGCCAAACTTTATAATTCAGTGCATGAGTAAGACCCACCATCTGCCTCCATCATTTCATAAAAATATATATTAAACCGAAACAAGCCAGTGAGCATCTAACTGTTGTAGGAACGGCTACAAGTTCCTATACTGCTCGGCCCGAGCCATCGGCATGGCCGACATGACCCGGGGATACCTGCACTGGGTCAACGACAGCGGCACTCTCCTTCCTCAGGGGCCTCTCATGCTCTCACCAAGCAGTCTGTTCTCTGCCTTCCACAGGTGAGAAATCCTCAGTCGAACCTATTTTCTGCTGAGATACAGCCTGCATCTGATTCCAAAATATTAAAAGTGATGATAAAAGGGAAGAATGTGTAAACTACAACTTTGTTTAAATCAGAATTTGATGTTGATACTCGTCAAAGTACAGATCTGTGTATTTAATCTTGCTGTTAAGATGCTCTGTGAAGTACCACTATGTCAGTAGATTCATCTGTTCTACTTTTTTCCCCTTAAGAGAGGTCATTGAGAAAAAACCTGAGAAGTTCAAGATCGAATGCCTAACAGACATCAAGAACCTCTTCCACCTAAACAGTCAACCTTTCTATGCTGCCTTTGGAAACAGGGAGAGTGTGAGTTCCATTTGTTTTGTTGTTGTTCCTGCATTGTTGAAAGTTAAGAGTTTAGATTTTCTTTCAATCAACGATAATAACCCTCTTCCTTTTGCGTCCTTCTCCTTATTAGGATGTATTTGCCTACAAACAAGTGGGTGTGCCTGCGTGTCGGATATTCACAGTGAATCCTAAAGGGGAGTTGATCCTTGAGCAATCCAAAGCCAATAAAACCTCGTAAGTAACGACCACAAACTTTCTGTTTGTCAGCTGTTACAAATCTTTGAAGAGCTTCCCTTCTGTTGCCCGTTTGTAATACATACATATCAACTTGACAGTTACAGCAGGCTGAGTGAGCTGGTTGAGCATGTTTTCCCTTTACGAAGCACTCAGCACTGCGCCACCTTCAGCTGTCCGGACTTCAGCTCCTTCTGTTACTGGAGGCAGCCGATCACAGAGGTTTGCTTCGAGGAGCTGCTTTAACTTCAAAGATCCACTGATTTAAATCCCAAACCTACAGGCTGCTAACATAGAATCAAACTTTTTTCTGATTGGGGATATATTTTGTATTCCTAATTCTCAAAGCATGCAGTAGTGTCAGGATTCTGCAGTATTTAAAGCTTAAACTACACAGAATGTGTTTGCACATAGATTACACACAATAACCCCCTTTAAATGCAATATTCTTTAGCTGAAAATCCTGGACTTTAATGCCATGTAGATAGAGGTTTATGCAATGCTGAAGAATATTTATTTTTTAACTATAGGTAGAAATCAAAAATCTGTATGTAAAACTCCATTTGACACATTCTTAGACAATTCAGCTGATTTGGATGTGTCCAATCAAACTAACCAATCAGAATGAAGCATGTTATGTTACATTTAGAATCTCCAGGAAATTGCAGTTTTTCTGTGTCCTTCTCCCAGAGAGCAAATTCTTAATATAGGTCAGATATGAAGCATTACTCTAAAAAGAAAACACAATCACATTTTCTCTCTACACCAAGCTAGCTGCACTGAAACATTCAGACTAACATACGTTTTGAGAATATTATGTTCTGCTTCATTTTTATTCTGCAATGTTGCTTTATGCAAATGTCAAAATAACAAAGCAATATATGACAGTTAGCAGAACAGTTAAATCCATTATCAGAAATGTCATACTGTTATGATTCTAATTGCAACCCAACAATACCTCATTCGATTGATGGGCTTGATTAGATATCATTTAGGTGTAAAGACTGTGCTAATATCTGGTCTTGTAATTCAAAAGGCTAATGATTGCTGAGGTCACACAGATTTCTAATATTTATCTGTACTCAGAGGTTTACAAACTTCAAAAAAGGTCATACTTTTTTTCCACTGTTGCACCTTTTGTCACGTTAGCACAAAACAATCTTCGGTGCTGAATTGTGCACATAAAAATCTAACAAAATGACTATATTACAGTTATAACTTAGCACTGTTGTAAAGACATAAAAGTCAGTAGGTAACTGTCCCCTTAAGGCCTTACTTCTTATTTAAACTGATGTGCTGAGAAGAAAAATCCTTGTAATTTGATTCTTGAAACTGCATTAATTTTGCTTTGTTCAAACAAATGAATGCAGACTCTGTTGCTACTTGATAAGTATTTCTGTAAATCTATAGTTATTCTCGGGGTTTATTTTTATTTATTTTTTTTTTTTTTCCAGATTCTTCTTTAGGATATACTGTGTTATTAGTAACAACTGTGTAAAATGGAAAGTATTCTTTCTGTGAAAGTGAAACTTTGTGTGAAGAGACCACACTTTTATTTTGAATAGTTTTATGAAACTTAACTTTTATTATCCAATAAAGGATCTTAGCTACTGCAAGGTTGTTTTTAAAGATCACTCAAATCAAATGGTTGGTTTCCAGTATTTTATTGCTAAAATGTAAACAAAAAAGACAAAAATGCATTAAACTGTGTGAGCTGTTTATATTTTATGGATAGATAATACATTTCATATTTCTGTGCTATTTTATTATTAAATGGTGAAACCATCTCTTATTCAAAGAGCGTTAAATAAAAAGACTGCAGTTAAAATTTCTATAAGTATGTTTTGTGCGTTTTCTCTTAAACCCTTAAAGTAAGATAAAAGCAATATCAAACATTTGCATTAGTACTCAAAGGGCCTCATCTACTAAAGATTTGCATTTACAAAATGACAAATTATGAAACATCGCTCTCTTGTAGCCACTGAAAATATTCGATCTGCAGCAGCGAGTTTTTCCTTTCTTGAGATTCATCATTTTATATTAGGAATGATGATGAACAATAAAAGAAACATTTAGTTTTCTCTTATGTTTCATTGTTATGAAATTGGAAACTGTTGATTTGTTTTTACTTGTAAATTTGTTTACTTCTAAGTGGCGTTGATTTAAGATGTTGAGAAGTGACCTTGACCTATTGCAACAGTTGGAACCAGGTGCTAATCCACAGTGTTCATTCCTCAAATGTCCTACATCTTTTTTTCTATTTCTTCTCCACATGGTGATCATACAAGCAATCTATGGGGAATACTGCTGAAAACTGAGACTGCCTTTGTAGCATGCAAAATAAATCCGCTCTGCTCTCCTGAACTGTATTTATGGACAGTCAGATGCAGAAGCCTCTTTAAAATAGGGTCGGCACCACTTTTGCACCTGTTATCAATTGCACATCTTAGTAAATCTTTTGCAAGACAGCCACTATTTAAACATACTTTTTTTTTTTGTTTGCACAAGCAACTTTATCACTGTTAGACCATTTTATTTTCAGGTTTGAGACTTTCCCCCCTTTGCTCTTGACTTTAAAACAGCGTTGCCATTTTTTGATAATTTAATTAAAACCACTTATACTCAATCTCAGCTGTTGGTGATGCAGGAAGTCAGACAAGCTACAGTGTAATGGGACTGTTGTACAGTAACACAGCGCTAAAAGATGACAGGATCTGTGGGGAGTCAGAGATGGCAAGGTTCCCAGCAGTCAGTGCGAGTCCCATTCGATCTCCTCGCTTCATCGAAAGAACCAGACTCAGTGACGTCAAGCCGCTGCAGCTGCATTGTTCTTGCGACAGCGCCGTGGCCTCAGAGGAGAAGCCTGCAGAATCCAGCATCTGTATGCTGTTGTTGGACACAGACAGCACAGCTTTGACATTCTGGCCTCTCTGGGCAGCAAGCACGGCTGTCACCAGGTAGCGGCCATCTGTTGGAGCGGTGAAAAAACCTGGAAAACAGAGATGATCTTCGTTATCAAGGACAGTCGCCAAGTTCTGTGATGTTATTTTTAAGTCACGTTAGATGATGAGTTGCAGTGTTGATCAACCAAGGAACATCTCCAGATGAAAACAATACATTTTGATTTGCTTTTAGTTAAAAACAAGTCGGATCTAAATCCATATCACCAGCTAATTGACTACAGGTAGATGGATAGAGGGAAGATTCATGTTTTGAAATCTACAGGTATAAAGACTGCAGACTGTTACACAACAGATAACAGTAATACTCTCAGAACAGATAGAGAGGAAATTGGTATTCTAGTTGTATTCTGATATGCATGTCTAAAACTGTACCATACACAATGACCAGTGAAATATCTTATTTTGCCTTTTAATTGTTCATTTTTATCTATTTTCCATAAAGTTTCTCCCTAGTACCTTTGACTTCTGGTGTTCCCCAAGGGTTTCTGTTGTTTTTAACCATTGTCTTATTTTTTTCAGAATAAAATAAAGTTTAAAATCAGACAAAAAGGCGTGCTTTCTGTTAGAATTTAGATGAAATGTATAAATAAAACATGTCTGACAACACGGTCAATTTAAAAAGCAATGCAATACCACCTTATATAACATTCAAGAAAACATGAGAAACTATGTGACCAACACCTGACAGTCTGGAAACTGGTTTTAAAATAATCCCTTAGGTTTTAGGAATCCAGCAATCCACACAACTGATCAGAAGGGACCGTTGTTGGAGTAAGAAACCTACCAAACTTGCTCGAGGAGGGCATCATCATTACATCCAGGAGGTCACAAAAGAACCTTGGACATTTTTTAAGTGTAATGTTTGTCTATATCTATGCAACCAAACACCTGGAACAAAAATAGGCCTTATAAAAAGACATTTCAGTCACTGCCCACTAGTCCTCCTTAGCTCACGACCTCCAACGCTATGCACCCACACCCTGCATCCTCTTCTCCATTTGGTTCCAAATGCAATCTATTCTCTTGGTGTCTCCTAAATTGGTTTGCCAGATGTTTTGAGGCTGTGCTCTCTTCCCTTTAGGGATTTAGGTCCAAGCTTTCCTGCTGATGTCATTAGTGAGCTGCATGGAGTATGGCTGATCTATTGTGTCTCTTGAGAACAGGATCTTCTATAGGCAGCTGTTTCTTTGTTGTTGCTGTTCCTGCTGTTAATTTGAGCCAGACAGTTATTGTATAGAATCTTTGGGAGGCAGATGTTTATGAAGGTTGCTTTCTTTTTGTGTCTGTTGCTGTTGTCCTTTAAATCTCAACTCCATATAGGAGCTCTAATTTCATTGTACTAATGAAAATACAAATTCACAACTTTTCTTTAGCTTTGTTATTATTATAAAGGGCCTTAAGATGATAAGTGTTGGGAATTGGATTTATATAAAAAAGCACTAAAGTGACTTGAATTAAACTTAGCACATACACATCTAACTAATTCAGCTTGTCCATAATGCTGGTACAGTAAGTATGTTCTAGAGAAATTGGAGATGTTCAGATCCTCTGATGCTATTTGGCTTCAGTCAGTCAGGTTTTGATAAGAGTCATATAAGGAATCACACACAGCGACATCATAAAGGGGAGATGTATTCGGTAATTTAGGTTTTATTCCAAATGATCTTGGTTTTTACTTAGTTCATATTGTACTAAGGTGGTAACTAATGTGTCCAATTTATCTGCTGCTTTAGGATAGAGAATCACTGCCACCTTCATAAAATCTAATTTAAGGCCTTTCCGGTTTTTTATTTTCTATCTAACTGTTGAGATTTTCATGATGCAAACCAAATACCAACAAAAACTGCAAATGTCACAGAAATGATCATTTATCCTACTATATATGTATTTTACATCATAGTATAGATATAAAGAATTTTCTGAAATCCTGTGTAAAATTCTGTATTCTAAAGATGAGTAAAAATTTCTTAAAATAACTGTTTTTACCCTTAATTTCAGTTGATAAATAAGATAATCTGTGGAATGAATATTTTTCCCCTTAAAATAAGATCATTAGATATTATGCACTGCAGTTGTTCTCTTTTTTAAAGCTTGATCCAATTTTACTCTAAAAGCTTTTTAAATATGGAATTACAATAAATTATTTTAAAAGTAAGTGAATTAACAAGGTTGGTTGCCTATTAGTTTTTCTCTGTGTAATTTATTTATATTTAGTCAAATGTAGATTATCAGAAGGTTTTGGATTTAAAAGCAGCTCATATTTTATTAGAAAATAGAGACTCTTTAGAATACCATAATTATCAAATCAAATGATTTTTCAAATGTCCGTATGTCTAGCCTGTCTTTAACAAAGTAAAAATACATTACAAACAAAAAGCGACAAAAAAACAGAAACACTTTTATATTGTCTTTTTTTTTTTTACACCTTTTATATTTGGCATTCTAAGCTACCTGTATTAGGGTCATAATGTCCTCCATCGTTGACCAGCACCTTGTTGAATCGGATTATTCCAACTTCTCCATGGAACGGGAGAGTCAGACCCGCTGAAAAGGACACCTTCTCACCTGAAGAGCAGGACATGAAAACATGGACATAAGCAAACATGATCCTAACATATACAGGCTCCAAAATAACGGAGTAACTCTGACCTGAAGCTGTGCTAATTTTCTGTTTTGGAGGTCTTTGAGGCTTATTAACATCTGTTAATTACATAGAAATCTTGAAAGTTATTTCCACAGTTCTGGTTGATCATAAACCAACTGTAAGAAAACATACCTGAGATTACAGGCATATGGGCCTTTAAGGAATCAGTGGAGGCAACAGGAGAAGCTTTGGACAAAATCAGAGAGAAAAATAAATTGTATGAAAAAGCTTGTAGGTAAATTTGATGTAACTTTGTTTACCTGGAGCTCCAGCATATCCCTGAACAGTCATCAGGTTGACATCCATCCCTTTGGGCAACTCAGATGTCATTGGTCCAGGTGGACCTGCCTCTCCTGTCTCCATCACAGGTAGATGCTGGAGGAAGGGCTCTGCAGGGATGGGTAACACTCTGGGGCGATCAGCTGAAACCGGAGGAGATCCTTCTATCGGCTCAACATCGACACCTGAACAGAGCACAGATATTTAACAGGGCAGCTGGGTTGAACTGAATAAGGTGAAAAAAAAATTCTCCAAACTATAAACTTTTACCATATGACAGGTTTAAGTTTAATTCTTCTCACAGTCTCTTTAAAGTGCTAAAGAACTTGAAAAGAAAAGCAGATGGCTTTAACTATTCTTTTTCATAAATATTCAACAAATATGACATTTTTCACCAGAGACAATTCTTTATTTTTTTTTCAAAGCAGAAACATTAACATGTGGGATAAAGCTGTAATTGAAAACATTCTCGTTGTGGTACGTTGTTTGTTTTTTTCTCAACTCAAAACAGCAAATTTATTGTAGATTTATAATTTAGACAAAATTTGTCTTTTTTTTAAAAAAAAACGAGTGACAGAACTTTTTTACATGTTATATAAACCCTGAAAACCCAATTTCAGTCATTTCAGATTAGGTTAAAATCCTCATGTAAATCCTAGTTGTCAGAAATAAAAAGAAAACACATCAGTTTTCTGTGGCTGAAGGCAAATTATTTTATAGCATTTAGCTTTAGATTTTGTTGTCAGCTTTGATTATGCAAGAAACTATATATATATAACAGCTCAGGTTGAGCCCACTGTTGTTTTATCAGTGTACAAATCAATGAAAGCTACAGCATTTTAAAGAATATCTACTACAAACTTTGCTGCTTCTGTCAGTGTTTTTTCACCAGCATCAATAACCATTTTCTTGTTGCTGGCATGAAATAAGTCTCTGTACACTAAATTATAATAAATATCTAAAAAGTATACAGTCCCATATTGACTCTCAGGATTCAAAAAGAAAATGAAAACAGCCGCTGGATCAATTGGAAATGTTTACAAGAACATAAGATGTGAGAGGCTTTATGCGAGTTATTTGGATGTAGTCATCTTTGAAATAAAGTGGTATTTTCATGTTATGAAAACCATTCAGCAGAGCCACGCTCAGTGGCTCAAATGCATGTGGTGCATCTCAGGGATGAAATTTAATTCCACATCCATTTCTCAATGTCATTTTTTCGCCAATCAGATTCATATCTATTACATGTAAAAGAACTGATGTATTTATGTTACTCAGATGTGCATTGTTTAAATAGCAGTTTAAGCCTAAATTTCAATTGTATCTTAATCTATGGGTCTATGACTAATTTACTTCACAAAATATGTACCATTTTATATTTTATAGCACTTTTTGTTTCTGGTACTTGAAAATAACTTTGCAATTAGTTTTTTTTTTTTGTTCTACAATCTCTACAATGCTATAATTTATCTAAAAATTTCGTTTTTTTCTCTTAGTTTAGCATTTTGTGTTGCGACATTCAAAAACAGTTATGTTTCATATTTGGAAAGCCTATTATGTTGTATTTCAATGTATAGAAGCGCTCATTTTAAATAAAACTGATCAGCTGATTGTATCATTCCAAATACAAATACATTTAAGTAACATATTTAATAAAAACTGGCTTGTAAAACCTTTTACAACTTGATCTTTTTATTGCCATGATCCTAAATGTGAAATAGATTCACTTTAATCACACTGCTTTATCAATTATCAGTTTCAATCACCTTTATTTATACAAATATATCTACACACTCTACAAAATCTGTATAATTAAAGACAGACTGGTTCAAAAATAAGCTTTCTGAGAAACTATTTGAAATACACAGAATCACTGCCGTAACAGCAATGCTGAAAAAAAAATACAAACACACTGTTCACCCATCAACACCTGCCCAAAATGTTTGAACAAGTGAACCCACTTTGGCTCCGACTGAACCTTTTCTTCAGAAACACATGCCATTGTGATGCTATAATGCTGCAAACTCTGAAGCAGAGCTTAGCCAACCTATTTTAGCCATATTGAAAGGCAGGTTAATTGCCAAATAAAATTTACAATAAAGGCTAAGTGCTGAGAAAGAAGGAAGCTGAACGTTTTTGATCCTCGGAAAATTCTGCTTCTCAAATTCTTAGGATAAAAGAAAAAAAAACTCATCTTAGCTCTCAACATTACTGACTGCCAAGGATTAACAAACCTAAATCCATCTAGCCACGAGATATGAGGCAGTAACATTAGTTTAAATGCTAAATCTAAGGCTCTACCGCTTTTTGAAGATCAATTTTACAAAGTGAGTTTTCACTCTGCTGTATTTTAAAGTAACTTCCAATTTTATAGGAAAGTGGTAAGAAACAGATGTTGATTTTACGACAGTGCAAGTAGTAAGTGGTATTCAAGTTGGGTTTACTTGATTTAAATAACTATTCAGTCTTCATTGTAGACCAGCAAAGATGCGGGTATGCAAATACAGCTTAAAGTCAAATGAACAAATATAAATAAAAAAACAGGAGTTTTAATAAGAGCAATCCTATCTTTTTTTTCTTTTTAACTTGTAAACTATGCACTTGTACTATGTATGTATTTCTTCAACCAATCAGATTTCAGATGAGACACCCTGGGGCCAGCTAGCAGGTCCACCTGAACGTCAGCATTATCCGTCCTCTGATTGGTCAGTTACAGCAAAATGTTCACAGCGAAGTTAAGCTAGTGATAATCTTAACTTTTAAGTCGCTTTTGTTTAACATTTTTCTGGCTTCAGTGGGTGACAATAAATGGAGATGCTAAAACTCCTGCATATAGACAGAAGGATGGATTTTGTTTTTTAAATAGTCAGCCTCTCCAGTGAGTGTGATACATTTTATGATGCATAGATGCATATTGATTCTGAACGGCTGCTGATGTCTGGAGCTGCGGTTATAGAGTAGAGGTTTTCCATTGTCTTAACTGGATTTCTTGCTTAATTGATCTCTGTATTCAACCTGATAAATCTTACTCTCGGTTATACCTATGATTGTTACATTTCATATTTTTATAGCATAGGTGGTTTCTTTTATTAAAATGTGAAAGTGGTGATATTAATCCCCATCGTTGCAAATATGCAACAACTCCTTTGTATTATGTACACAGCCAACATAACAAATGTACTCCCTCAGTGCCAGGTATTACATATTCAGTGTGGAGCTAGAAACCTTAGGGCTGCCCTCTGAAGGCCTGTGTATCAGATGCACTGCCCGCCACTGGTATATCTATACCTTTTTTCAAATTAAGTATGAGTAATTCCCATTTTCCTTGTGTATATACTGCAAATCAGTTGTATTTTAAGGTTATCATGTGATGAGAATCTCCACCGGCACCAAGCTTTACCCTAGTTCGCACCTAAATCTGCTTGGAAAGTTTTTTAGAACTGCACATAAACAAAGCTGCTTTTCAGACCAGGTAGTCCCAACAACAATAGATGAGATGGTTTGTTGTTGATTCCCAGGATTCCTCTTCAATGCAGTCATATAGAGCTGATGGGTTAAACGCTGCAGGTTTGTCATTTTCTTTCTCCGAGTTCATAATAACAGGCTTAGATAATCATTTGATGTCAAGGTGTTAATGAGACCTGTTGCTAGTCTTGTCATAAAGATAATCACAGCTTTGTGAAAGATCTGTAACAGTAGAGCTATTGTAGCAAAAAAAAAAATCTATTTTTGTTAATATAAGTTATTTAGGGAAGCAAGCCAAACAACAAAAAAGTCCACTGGCTCTTAATAAATCTTTCAATGTGATCTTTTGAATGTCATTTACATGTCATGTACCTCAGAAAATCATATTTAGTTCCTGTCTATTCCATATTTAAAAACTCGCCTTAAAAACATAAATATACAATAACACGTCTACAATGATAATGTGTCCCAAATCTTGCTGCTCCAGATGGAAAGCCAGCACTTAAATGCCATATTATAAGCACAGAGAAAAGGTCTCTGTGTTTAATGGTAAAACATGCTGGCAGACCAGTTATGTGCAGTAAAACGTCCCAGGAGGGGAGCCTGGGAGTTTGCACACCGGTCCTGTTGCTCCTCATATATAAAGCGAGGTATGTCCTACTCTTTGATCTAAGCAATTCAAAAGTGATTTCCGAGCTGCTGCCACTGAGATAAAAGAGCCAAGCACAGGATGTGTATCTGCAGAGGAGAGTGTACCGTGTATTAAAGAGGTAAGCTGTAAACAAATACAGCTGGATCTAAATGTGTGCTTCTCCAACAGACTCAGGAGAGGGAAATCCTCTCTCTGTTGTTAGTCATTTACCCACCACCAGTTTCTGATTATAGCAGTCTCCTGTTTCGCAAAGAAATAGACACTTTCTACTTTATAAATCACTTTTTAATAATGACTGCAAGGCAGCATCTTGACTTAATGAGTCATCAAAACACACTGGGGTGTTTAAAGCTTTGATTTAGGAATCCATGAATGCAATTTCTGTGATTAGTGGCCAAATCAAACCTCAGGAGAAAAGAGGAATGAGAATACATTTCTCAGCCCTGTCATAGTCTGAAGACAGGATCAAATGGGGAGTCACCAAAAAAACAAAAGCTGAAGAATTTTTTTTTGTTCCTGGAGGCCTTATTTTAGGAACCATCTTATTTGGTTTGTAAGGTTGTCAGAAGTTTTTGACCTTTAGGGAGGATTACTCAGCTTATCTCACAAAGGTCAGGGACCTACGAGCCTTAGCACTCGGCAGACATCATAAGAAGAGGAGCATTGCTCTCTTATCTCTAAAAGTTTCCAGAAGAGCTCTACAGCTTTGTCATGAGAGGATCCTAAAATCCAGACAGAACAACCTTTTTGATTAGATATGTTGTGAATTTTAAGCTAGTTTTCATTCTATATCCTTCTGAATCACCTAAAGGCAATGCATGCTGCGTGATAGTATAGACATAAAGGCCTTCCAATAGTGTGGCATGGATACTGCTGAAGTGCACGTGGAAAATGAAACAAAACGTCTTGTAGGACAGAGCTTTTTCTGACTGACAATGAAATATTATAGTTAAATTCAAAAGTCATAAATTTCAGGGTTCAAGTTAGAAAATTTTAATGGGAATCCCCCTGAAGTCTGAATTCCAATCTGGAAAATGTCTCATAAACTCTAACCTCAAATCGGACTGTTGCAAGTACTGCGTCCTGCAGAGATATTCGCCCTACTTAAGCTTTTCCACGTTTCTGTCATAACCGCAAACTTAACTCCATTTTATTAGGATTTTGTGGGATAGACCAACACAATGCAGTGTATAATGGTACATGAGAGGTTTGCTGGATACTTTGAGCAAACTGCAACATGAAGATGAATGAACCCATGGAGAAATCTCTAGAGAGATTAAAAGCAGAGTTAGATTATAAAAGTATTCCACATCTCACTAAGACCAAGGTTAAATCCATCCAACAAAAACAGAAAGAGAATCACACACTTTCACGATATGGCTATAAAGAATCCCTTACCAAGTTGCAGAAAAAAAAAAACACAAGCTTTATTGATTAGGGAGGGACCTACAGTATGAACCATCAGTAAGGTTTAAGTCGGGCCCCATGTTTTATGTTTTATGTCTGTCCCAAGTCCAACATGAATGTGTGTTTGGGTTCTACCTTTTTGAAGGCCCAAGTGTTTCCCAGGCTCAGCTGTCTGGTCATCCTTATATGAATGGAAATTGGTCGAGATGTTCAGAAATCGACTTGCCATAAACCACTACCCAAACACTAGTGTGTCTCTTTTCCCAATAAACAACAGAAAACTGTAGCTGTCAACATGCAAAAACCAAATATCATCTGGGAATGCATGTTATGGTTGGATGAGACAAAGATTGAGTTGTTTGGGTAAAAATGTAGGATGCTAACATTTGAGGATCCCGATTACAGTTCTCAAACTTGAAAATATTTCAGCGACTTCCAAACATGGTGACGACAGCCTGGTATGGGTCTGTCGCTGGTAATGAAGAAGAAGATAAAGAAAATGGTCATATTTTCCCCTAGCTAAAAGATGGACAACCTCCAACTTTTTTAACTTCACTTTAGATAACATGGTTTTCCTTATATAGAAAACATTAAATCCATCTGACAGTATGATCTAATCTAATGTCTCCACAAAGCTCCTTGAAATGAAATGTGTTGAGAATGGGTGTTGTATAAATGATCTTAAATGAATGGAATAATCAGCTAAATAGTTGGACTTGGAGCTGTGAGGTTGTTCCAACAGGTGATCCAATTATAAATCACAGCAGGACTAACATAAAGCTTTAGTGATGCCCTTGCAAGAAAAACAAACATCTAAACAAACTCTACCATTTTGGATATTAAGAAGTAAAATATCAGATCAAATCTGAAATGTATCTATGACTTGTGGATGTAAACATCTGATGATTACTATCACTAAGGTAAAAATAAGTAAATTTCAATAGTTTTCCAACAGAAACATCAAGATATCGATCTTTACATCATTCTCAGACCAGACTCCTGGTTTCCAAAGTAAGCAGAACACAGATTCCTCTGATCTCAACCTGACCGGGCAGGATTTGACATAAAAAGCAAAGCTTAAATGTAATAAGATATTTGACAAGTGAAAACTGAGGACAGCTGTGTAAAAGGCAATTCATGAGAAACGAAAAATGCAAGTTATGCTGCAAATGATTCTTGAGTGAAGTGTGAAAAACAAACACCCAACCCTCCTCAATAAACTGGAGTTGCTTAGGTTTTAAAATTTGACAACAGGGTTCAAACATTTGATCAATTAAGACTTTTTTTCATGAATTTACAAGCAATTAAAGATTCTGTGAAAACTGACCCAGCCAGAGAGCTGAATGCAAGAAAATGACAACTGTTTCCAGGCCTCTTTCTAAAGATTAACAACTGGTGTGACATCAGTGGTAAACATAGTCATGAATGGCCTCTGGGGCCACATTTTAATTTGCTTTTCTTGGATAGACTGTGAACTCACCCACAGAAGAGTAAGAGTCGAACATTTAAATAAACAGAATGAAGGAAATTTAATCTCATCAGAAGAGAGCACACTGAAGTAAATGATCATCCAGTAGCATCTCAACAGACTAAAGCTTCTAACTCTGAAATGAAATGTTGTCCATTAGTGACAATCCATGTAAAGGAGTGCAAAGACAACCGTGTGACAGAGCAGCATTTTCCAGCCACTTTAGATAAGCTCAAAGTGAGATAACATAGAAGTCAAACAGAGAGCCGACACAGTGCCCTCCAACATGCAGGAAACAAGACGGTAGATCTCAAACTTATGTTACGGGAAAAATTGCTAAAAGATATAATTAACAGGGTGGAGTACGATTATTTCTGAGTCACAGAAGAATTGGTTTTCTGGCAAAAATGAGAACATTTCTATCTCAGATGCAACACTTGGAAGGAACAACTTTTCACCTAAATGGAAACTTTAGAAAACAGTTAGTAGGCTAAACAAAAACCACCGTTTAAAGTTATTCTAGACTGGACTGCATGGTAAATCACTAATACCAATAAAACAGCAAATGGAGCTGCTCTTAAAGGAAGAGCTATGGCACCTAAACAGTGTGGGAGTGCTGCAAGTTCACATTCACAACGGTTGGAGTTTAGCTCAGTCTCATAGTTGCCATCAATGCACGGTTTCCCTTGAGAAGTACACAGCAGTGTAAAAAAATCTGTTGATGCCAAAGCCAAGCCTAATAAAAAATGAAAGATGTGTGATGAGCAGGAAGAGAAATGTGGATGTTAAAGCGTGTTAATCCTGGAGCACAGTATGTCATTTGGGTGGGGACAGTAACACCTAAACTGACATATTATGCTGTCATGAGTCAAACTCCGAGATGGATTGTAAAAAGGTTAAAGCTTCGAGTTGCATTTAGTCAGTTTTGCCACAATTAGTCAAATTAAAATCACTGACTAATGACATATTTTTAGGATTTATGTAGACCCACAGAATTTAAGGATATAATGTTTATAGGTGGTGCATGCATGTGTATTTATTCCCCCTGAGTCAATATTCTGCTGACCTCTATCTTTATTTACACTAAGAAGTATTTTGAGGTATATATCAGCCAGCTTGACTGTTGAAGGTAAACTGTTAACTGATGTACTTTTAGTTTGAGGTTGTGGTCCAACTGTTTTGTCTGTTTTATGCATGTTTTTAAAGTTGATTTGCATTTATTTTTCTGCTATTTTATTGTCTATTTCATTTAAAGCACCACGTGCTGAACTGTGCAATACATAAACTTCCCTTCCCTTGCCTCGCCTAGCTTTACACATCCACAGAATAAAATTACTGCTAGTTTTCATTGTAAAATATCGCAAGCTCAGTCAAACTGGATTGGAGGGCAACGTCCATGAACAGGAATCTTCGAGTGTTGCTACAGATTCTCAATTGAACTATGACAATCTTTGATTGGACTTGGATTAAAATCAATCTTCTGTCCTTTTTCAGTCTCTGTATCAACTCCACAAAAACAGCAACAGTAATACATGCTATAGATTTCATTGTTAGAACACACAAAAAACCAAGCAACATAAGAACAGCCCCACAAACTGTGAGTAAATTACTCAACTCATTTGTATTTTTCTTTAACCGGGAAAAATAGTTTGTACTTATAGGGTTTATATTCATTCGAATACTATTGCATTAACTTTGAAAATACTTTCTACTAAAATGCTTTCTTTTGTAATAAGCAAATATGTATCTTTTCCTAGTTAGTCAAAATAGATTTAGTTTAATTTTAATGGATTAAGCATAATTAATTACAAATACAATTATTCAATTCAGTTTAATTAGGCTAATTCACAACATTTCACCTCAAGACAGGGAGGCAATTCAACCAAACTTACAGATTGGTTAAAAGTTTTCTATCTAAGGTAGCCGACCGCATTGAGTCACTGACTTTGCGAATCTGCCTCCTCCTGCATGAGCCTCTAGCGACAGTCTGCAGGTGTATATATTGTGCAACATTGCAGATCGGCTGCCTTTCATGTTCTGTGCCAAGTATAGGATGTGATGAAAGATCCTCTAAGCAGTGTTTACTAACCTGCTCTAGCCATCCTGTTTGATTGGGTGTTTTATAGTTTTTATAATTATGGGTTATAATGGTATCTTTATAATAATGTCTTTAGTAATGGATTGTGTTTGAATAAGCCCAAAAATCTGAGATGTTTTTATTTCCTCTCAGAAATAGGCTTTCCAGGAAAAGGGCTGCTTTATTTGTAACTGTTATTAACTGTCATTCGCTGAAGAAAAAAACTGTGTTTGATTCGTACTGAACATCTGTTGGAAGATGGAAAGGAGGAAGTTCCCAGAGAAAAAAACATCTAGTGGAACACCCTCCACACTATATTCAGTCATCCCCCCATTCAGTCACACATTCACACACTAATGCTGCAACCTATAACGTAGCCACAGCTCCTCCGGGGAAGAGAGTCAGAAGCAGGGACACCGCGCCCCTCTGAACACCATGAGTAGGTTAATTCCTGCATCCTACACCACTGATACCGAATGAATGCATAGACTGCATATAATCATAGTTATTGATTGAAAAATAAACCACTTTTTTGTACCTTTGATAGTTTATTTTGTCAGTTAATCTTTAGGAAGTCCTCCAGATTATAAACTTCCTGGTAGAAAAAAGCTAAACTAAAAAGGTGACGTCATTCACAGATCTGTGCTTCAACTTCCACTGCAAATCAAACATACCAAATGTAATTTACCTCGAAGTTGAACAGAAAATATCTTCAACTAAGGGTTGGAATCAAAGTGCCACAGCAGAAATGAGCACATGGACAGAGACATTAGATAATTTGGCATCTCTAATGATTAATTATGTGCTGCCATCTGATTATGTGTTTTGTGTATTTGGTCTTGTTGTATGTTTTGTGCTGGTTTCTTGACCAGGTCACTTTAGAAAAAGAGTTTTAATCTCAATTAGTCATTTTTCTGGATAAATGAAAACATACAAAACATACAAGTGGCTAATATCTTAAATAGGATCCATCAAACTCACGTCTAACTGTAAAGAAAGATCTTGCTTTTAACCACCTTAAGCAGTAAAACATGCAACATAACATAGACAAACTCACACCCGTTAAATGCACTCCTGGATGCACATATGAGTCTGGTTAAGTTTATTCCTTGATGCCAAAGCATTGCTCAACACAACATGGGGTCTGTTAAACCAGGCATGTGTCTTCAATCAAGCTTGCCTGCCTTACATGAGAGAATAGCTTAAAGAACATCCAGCTCCTCCACTCGCTCACACTCTGAAACACAGGCCAACATTTGGCGCTCTCCTGCAGTCCAGTCAGCACATCATAAAGACAGAGTTAGCAGCTCAGGCAAAAAAAAAAAATCTTCATTCAAAGAATCTGAAGGATTTTCCTCAAAAATATATATATTTTAAAAACTTTGAATGGATATCAAAATGATTTGACTTGAATTATGATATGTATTATTTATTTGTAGCATCAGGAAGATGCTATGCCTCAACAGTAGAATTTGTTAATCAATAAGAAAATATTCATGCCTCAAAGCAATAAAACATTGAATTCTGAAATAGAAATAACCCAAAAATTGCCTTTCGGGCAGGTACAAGAGTATCGTGGTGTAGGGGCAGGGCTCTGCCATTTGTACAATCAATACCAGAAGTCTTACATGGCAAGCAAGATTAATTGTTGCGAGATTTGAGAATTCATAAAAACCTGACAATATATTTTGCCAGGATCCAATAGATGTACATTTGGCCTCGACACAGAAATGTTTTGGACCAGTGAAATGTAGGGACATATATGACATCAACAAGTCAACCAGAGGAGGAAAAGCTGAACTGAACTTTTTTCTTGTTTTTTTTTCTTTTTAGCATTTGACCAAACTTCATGGGCAAAAATACAGACAATCAAGAAAACAAAGAGCGGAGTTGAAATTTCTTTATAAACAGCAGTCAGGTCTCTTTAATGTAAGTAATAACAAAAGGGTTTAAAAATTGTATTGTTTAAACTGAGCCGCCCTCCGGGAGGATGCCTCTCAGGTTACATCATGTAATTTAAATAAATAATTATTACATTTCACAGTCAGAACAGATTCCAAAAAAGAGAACCACGAAAGAGTCCTATGATCACAGGTTTTTCAAATTTTTCCTCAGACTCCAGTCAGGTTTTTAAAAACCCTAATTCAGTGCGCAAAATTTAAAATCTACTTTTTCCAAGACAGAAATCCTTTAGCAGAGATACATTATTGTTGGCTTAAGATAACCAGAACATTTGTTTCTTTATCCTTTCATAATTCCCTTCAAGTTGTAAGTAATTTGTTTCTCTTGTTTGTTAAAAAGCATTTAAAAATAATTGTATGATTACAAGGAAATTGTTTTAAATTATTGGATTTCTCTTTATGAGCTGTTCCTGAAGTGTTGACAATATGTTTATTTATATATTCTTTCAAACCTCTTTTTTTATTAACTATGCATTATATATTCCCTACCAAAGTCAAACGACCAATAGATTTTAAAGATCTCAGGCTAATAAAACCAACGTATTTCATTTTCAGAGAAAGCTTTTTTTGCAAACTGGTCATTCATCTTGTTTAAGCTATATAGAGACATTATCCCTTATCCAATCCCCAGAATGATTTAGCTCCTGTCGGATTGGCAGGATAGACAGCTTACCTTCCTTCCCAGGAGACCCATTTGTTAGGGTCTGAAGGTTTCTGGCTGTGTTCACGATTTGTTTCTGAAGGGTCTGGCATGTTCCCCTCAGACCTCCGATATCATTGGCTTGAGTTTGTAATGTGCTGTTCAGCTGGTTCACACAGGTCCACAGTCCAGTGATGTGCCTATTCAGGCCTTCTTTGATCCTCAGGAGGTTGCTGGAGATGGGACCCAGCTTGCTGCACAGAGCCTCAACATTAACAATCCGACTGTCCATGTTGGTGAGCTCCTGTCCCACATCTTCAGTTGTTTCTCTGCAACTTTTGGCCTCAGCTTTTACCTCTCTATCCAGATCATCCAAACGTCGTCTCAGCTCCTGGTGCTGGGCCCTGTGAAGCTCCAAAAGATCCTTAGAACCCTGCATGGTCGCTTTTGTATTTTGATCCCAGGAGGAGTTAAGGTTGTGCTGATCCACTACAGCTGATACCGAGTCTTCTATTCTGTCCAGACGATTATCTATCTCACTGTTTAAATTCTCAATAGTGCTGTTAATGCGGAGAAGCTGACCCTTCATGGATTCAAAGTCCCTTACCTGAATGTTCAGGTTTGTCTCCATGTTATCTAAAATAGGTTTATAGCTCTGGAAGTCATTCTGAATCTTTTCTAAAGCAGATAAATTAGCTTTACAGTTTTCTGAGCACAGAAGTTCCAGACCATTGACTTTATGTTCCAGCTTATCAACTGAATCCTTTAGAGAGTTACCATTTATCAGCAGAGCATTTGGACTCATTAATGTGAAATTGCTGTTTTCCTCTGTCAGTTGATTCATGAATTGGTTCAGAATAGATCCCAGCTTGAGGTCCAAGGTCTTCTTCAAGTCTTTAATGGCCTCTTGCTGCTCATGTCGAAGGTTTTTCTCCACAGAGAGGAACTGCTCCGAATTGCTTTGAGATGAGTTCAGCTGGTTTTCAAGGTTTTCCAGGCGAGCCAGAACAGACTGAGAATCTTCTGGTTCTGCCTTCTGCAGATCAGCCACTTTAGTCTGGAGGTTCTGGATCTCACTGCGGAGGTCTAATTCTTTTGATTCTATGAGTTCAACCAGGCTGAAGTAGTTGGCCTCCTGCCCTTCACACTGTTCCTGAACTGAGTGGATTTTATAATCGCAGGAGTTCTTTAAGTCGGCCATTTTGATTTCTATTCCTTCCATCAACTCGTCTCGCAGAGCACTGATCTTACTGTCCAAGTAGCCTCGCAGGTCAACATCACTGCTGGATAGGGCAGGTCGGGATGTGGATAGCTGACTCTGACCAGTCTCCAGTAAAAGACCTATTTGTCCATCATGGAGGTTTACTCGACCCAGTAAGTCCTCCAAGACATTACTCTTCGACTCCAGATCATCTGCAACCTGATTTATCTTGTTCATGACCTCATCCATCGATGGGGTGTCTTGACCAAAAGAGAAGTCCTGCACCTGAAAGCTCTCTGTCTCTGCACCTCGAGCGCTGGCAGGTTGTTTAAGATTATTCATAAGAGTAACAAGCATTTTACTTGCATCCTCTTGGAAATCCAATCTCAGGTTGGAGGCCATGTCTGTCATTCTCGCCTGCATGTCAAGGACCATCTGAGACAACTGCTGCACCTCCTCCTCTAGGTGCTGTGAGCTTTGAGGTCTGCCTTGGGCCTCCTGTGCCCTGTCAACTGTTTGACCTCTGATCTGCCCCTCCCAAGCTGATTGATGGTTTCTCTGAGGCTCAGTCCTGTGATTGGGAGCTACAAAACATTGAAATAATTAGAATCCTTTGACCTAAATGCTTTTAAACATTTCAAATATGTTAGATATCTTTAGCCTCTGACCTTGTGGATTTGAATAGCCAGATTTTGAAGAGGGATGGGGCAAACGCTCTACTTGGAGAAGTTTCATGTCTTTCACCTCCATGCAGTCGTGACCCTGATATCCTGGGCAGCACCTCCACTGCAGTTCTGTCATTATTTTGTAGCCAATTTTGTACACGGGCCTAAAATGTGTTTGGTATCTACAAAAAAAACATAATAAAATTAAAGATAAAGTTAAATGACAAGATTCACTCTAAATACAACAATTCTGTCATTTACTGCTAGACTGCATATCCAATATTGATCATTATTTTATCATCATGAATTTTAGGACAACAAAATATAATATATTTTACTTTGATACTCCCCAAAAATCTCAAATAACCAACTGTCTTCAGAAGTAACCTAATTAGAAAATGATACAACTGCAAAACATGATGGTGGTAGCATTATGCTGACAGGATGTTTTTCTTCAATGGGGCATGGAAGATGGTCAAAAGTCAAGGGATTGGTTGATGGCACTAAATGTCTGAAAATACTAAAAAAAAAAACATGTTAGTGGCTAAAAAGACAATGAGAAACTGGTAAAGAAGTTCAGCCTTCTGCATGGCAACGACCATAAACATAACGCCATACAATTCACATTGCCTCAAGACAACAAAATCACACAATTATGTTGTTAGAAATTGGGTACATGAGGAGGTAATTCAGTTAAATGACCCGGGTGGGCTGGACATGGGATGAATCCAAAACTTGCAGGCCACTGACCCTCAAGGAATGGAGTTTGAAATGCCTAGTTCAGGTCAAAGCTTGTTCATGTTTTACAATGGCCCAATCAAAGTGAACACCTAACCCCAATTAAGAATTTACTGCAAGAGCTGAGGGGGGTTGTTCTCCATCCAGTTGGAATAAGTGTAAGCTGTTTTGCAAAGAAAAAAATTGCAAAACTTCCAATAGTTGTCCAAAACTATAGACTCCATATCAGCTAAGAAATGCTCATCTTTAATTGTAGCAAAACGTTTTTTTTTTTACTATAGCCTAGATGCCTCAATATTAAAAAATAAAATAAATTACCTGCATTTTAACCTTACAATTATGGAATACTTTTTGATAGATTTACATATAATATCAAATGCAAATGCATAACCCGGGGGAAGGGATGGACTCTGAGGAAGTAAACAATAAAAAAAAGCTGCATGTAGACTAATCGTGCAAAGTTAACCCCCCTCCCATTTGTTTTTATTGTGCTGCCACGCAACCAGATGATAGTGTCAGATCCTAACGTTAATGTTCTTAGTCCTTAATGTTTCCATCAATAGTTTTTGATGTGAACAAATTATGTTTTTGTTTCAGGCTGCTGGTAACAAGACGTCTAAAGATTTTCAGTTTGAACAAAGACTCTTTGTCCAGAGGTCCGATAGGTTTTCTAGACTTACCAATTTGTCAGATGCCTTAAAATATGAAACAAAGATCAAAAAAAAAAGTCTAAATTACACACAAAATAAGATAATCACACAGAAATATTAAAGGAAAACATTGTCAATATAAATGCAAAACAGATCTTCAGTCAACAGTTTCAGTTGCTAATACAATAAAATAAAAATAAAAAACTAAATAGCAAAAAGAAAACTGAAAGAAAAAAACTCCTTCACTTAATAACTGTGACTTCTGGGAACTTACATCACTTGTTGCGCACAGTTTGGCTGCTCCGGTGGACATGGCAAAAACTCCGGCTGCGCAAAGCTCTCCGTGCCTCCAACCACTGCACAGCTCACATTCTTGTGCACAACGTAGGCGCACCAGTTTCTGCACAAACATATGCACGTCTCCATTCTGTTATTTGCGTAAATGTAATTAAGTTATCAGAAAAAACAAAGATACGTGCAGCTACTCACTTGTTTCTCTGTCGTGTTTCGGGGGCAGAATATGCGTTTCCCTGAAACATACTGTACTGAAAGGGTGATCCACCGATGAGAGGGAAAGTTATCAGAAAGTTTATAAGATACATATCGCGCTTCATGGTTAGAATACAAAATACCAAGTAGAAACTCCTCAGATTATAAACAGCAGAGACCAAGTTGATCGGTCAGAACTCTGTGGGTTGTTTCTTCTCTGCGTTGCTGCGCACATCCAAACATCCTCCTTCCTTTCAGCATTTCGGTTATGACGTTTCAGGACACCCTCCAATACTGACAGATGCGCCCATTTTTCCACTGTGAAATACCCGCGAGAAGCCTCTCTAACTTCAAGCCAAATTCACATAGGTATGAAGACTGTATACCAAAATAATAATTCAAAATAATTGCAATGAATCTGTCCATTAAAGTCTCCTTATTGTTCAAATGAATCAGTACAGTTATTTAAAGGTTTAATAATAATCGTCCTATAGGCTCCAATAGAGTTTTGGGGAAATATGCTTTTGTTTTTTAAAACTGAAAACACTTTAAACGCAGTAAACTATGTGGTGTCTGGTTATAGTTGCTGTTTTGCTAAGAAATGTTTCAATAACTTGTATACAAAATTAATGGGTTTTCTTGATATTTCAGAGTATAACTAAAGGAACACTAGAAAAAGTATTTCATAAAGGACTTATAATAAATAAGTCAGAAACATAAATAAAACACATCAGTGTCTGTTGTGAGACATCAAATCAAATGAAATGTATTTATATAGAAAACTTTAGAACAACTGCAGTTGGTCAAAGTTCTACACACACACACACACATAAGAAAACAAGTAAAGAAGAAAAGACATCTCAAAATTCAAAAGAGGTCAAAAAATAGAGCAGGCAGTATTATTCATTGGTTTATTGTAAATTGTTTGATAATTATGACATTGTGACACCAAATAACAAAACCAAATCAAATCAAACTTTATTTATAAAGCACTTTTCCTGCATGCAGCAATGCAAAGTGCTTTACAAGGTAAAGACAGTTTAAAAACAAGTCATCACACAAAAGGTTTACATAGTTAAAAGGAGAATGAGCACACGCACCTTTTTAAAAGTTACACGCAAACAGTTCCCTCCCCTTTGCAACATTATATTATAAATTAATCAATTTTCTGCTCTTGCCTAGGATTTTTAATTAGAGGTCAGGCTAGACTCAGGCTTATTCTAAAACAAATTGTAGCACGGCTTTAAATGTGTCAAATATCAAGTCTGACAGGATAGTTTTCTGAAATTATCCTTCCTTTAGGTCCATTTATCTTTCGGTCAACAATGGCTAGCTGTCCTGTGCTAGCTGAAGAAAAATATACCGGCAGCATTATACTGTCATAGCGTTCAAACATAATCTGGAATACTGGTCAGAGCATAAACATGGACATCAAACAGAGCTTTCTCTCTGACAACCAGAAGCTACAAAAATGCCTTATTAGTAGTGATGGTGAGATGAAGCCTCTTTGAACCATTTGGTCAAATTGCTTCAACGAATCACTCATTTCATGGAGCTTCATGTGAACATGACACCACCTACTGGCGCAGTTCATAACTACACTTAAAATGTTTCCAATTGTTTTTCTTGTTTTTTTTTTATCCAAGTCCCTTTGAAATTGTACATGATTGATTTGTATAATATATATATATATTTTAAGTTTTGTGTGTGTAAATTCTTAGAAAGGAACAATCTTTTAAGGTATGCTGTTTTCTTTCATTTTAGTGACATAAATTCAAGCGAACCCTGAAAGTGTTTGTGCCACTTGGGCAATGATGAGTCTATTCAAACTCTAAGCAAACACTCAAATGAACGCAATTCTCCAACAAATACTGAATACTGAAGCTTTGTAAATGCCTCCTCAAGTTCGCGGGCGATCTGAACCACTTCCCGATGTTAGTATCTCCACTGACAGCTAGTTTCCCTGTGTAACCCTGAGAGACACTATCCCTTCTCAAGGCGTCAGGTTTAAGAACTCTGTGTGTGGATGTGGGCCAAAGTACAGCTAGATACTAATGTTTAACCTAACAAACCAGCTCTGGCTGCTTTCCTTAGAACAAGGTGAAATCCCACAACATAAAAATCTATGTGTGATGCTTACATTTAACACACCGAGGCCCCCTCCACCTGACTGCAACATTCTTCTTACAGTAAGAAGCCTGCACCCCGGAGGTAAAAGCTTGTTCATTATTTACTTACTGACAAGAAAATCCTCCAGGTACATTATAATACTGGTATAGTCTTGAACATTAAACTATGAATGAAGAATATGAGGAATGCTGTCGAGAGGCATGAACTGCTGGTTGCTATTTGTGTTTTGGTGGAGTGTCTGAGCTGCTGCTGTTGTTGTGGTGATGATGCAGTCCATGTTTCCCTGCAGGTGCCAGAAGATAACCCTTGAAGCATCATCATCAGAAACAAAAGCCAAGTGGCCAACCTGCAATCAGTAAGATAGCACCTATAAACAGACCTCTATAGGAATACTGCCTTTAAAGCACCTTAATCACCATTCCAAGAACATCCGGCCTGCTGAATTTGTTGGGAATAGAATAGACTCTTCTTCTACTTTTCTCTATTTCTTTAACCTCTGCAGTCTTCAGCTTTAGATGTCCTTCAATATCTTCAATCTGAAAAAGATAACATACATCAATTTCACATCTAAAACATCTATGAGAATCTAATTTAATCTCAAAATTGATTTTAAAAAAATGATCAAGACTTACTGATAACTGGTGTTCTATTTTCAGGTCTTTTTGATTGAGCTCATTTGTGAGAACAATCACTTTCTCGGTTGTCTCTTTGACTCCATCTAAAGTAAAAAGAATATCTATCAGAAAAAGAGAATATTAATCATATGAAAAGCCAGGAGGAATGTTGGTATCATTTTGGCTCTGAAGAAGGGACAATTAATCTCAAACAACTATGTATAAACATACGCACTCATAAGAGAAAAAAAAAAATCCTCCATCTTATCCATTAAATTGGTGTCTGATATCTCAGATAATTTTCACAGAAGAGCATCCGACCCTTTCTCACCATACACCGTGGAGCCATTGAAGATGTGGCAAAGAAAAAAATAGAGGTAGGATTTCATTAGTCAACTAAATAGAGTTGGAGGTCTCAATACTAAGGTGTTTCTCAGTGGACTATTGCCAACTTAAATCTGATGAGACAAAGTTTTTTGTTTTTTTGAAGATGATGGTTAATAAATAATAGTGAAAAGTTTGTGCTGCTTCACCTGTGAGCTTATTATAGTCTCAGCTAATATCTGAAACCACTTCTTTGCTAAAATTAGATAAAATCAGGTTTTAGCTAGTCTTGTATAAGAGTCGTTTACTATACAAAAGGCAATTTATATAAACTGTTATTAAAAGAGGGATCATTTCAGCCACAAAAACTTTGAATAAGCTCCAAGGGCAAGTGTCTTCAATGGGCAGCAGTCTACACTACTCCAGAAAGTTTAGCCAAGTAAGAGTAGTGATAATTAACAAGAATATTACTTGAGACAGCATATAAAGTACAACTGCTCCTAAAAGTAATTTGCCTCAATACTGACTTTGTAAAATGACTTCTTGGTAACTATCTTTTTAAAATCAGGTTTTTACCACAGTGAGTAGATCTATATGCAATGATCCAGTGATTATAAGGTTTCTAATAGACTTCAAAAAGTTCATTACTATAGTTCTATTCTTTATTTGTATAGGGTGCAATGTAGCTTCTTATCTTTTTGTTTGTTATATGAGATATAGTACGCACAACACTTGACTTTTCATATAGCCTACACTGCAAGAATGACTCCCATCCAGGGATCTTTAAAATACGCTTAGAGAACGTTTACATTTCAATTATTATATTTTGACTGTGAGAAAAATCAGGCAGTGAGATTATATTCGTCTAAAAACAAAATGTTCACAAACAAATATGTGTTTGATGTTTAAATAACTAGATCTATTTATGTTATTGTACAGCTAAATAAAATTATTTCATCCTTCAGTTTTCACTCCGTATTAAGAGACATTTCTACATCTATAAAGAAGCTTTGCATTTTTGTTATTAAATGCAGTTTGTAAAGTGTACCATTGTAAAAAGGGCAGCTCAAAAGGACTCAGAGATGTGTGAGGTATCATCACTTCAGGTCTGAAGAGGAGAATGTTTCTTCTTCCTAAACTCTAAAGGTGAGATAACATGAAGCTCTTCACGATGACAAACTTACAGAAATTATTCATGCTGCGTAAACAGTTTTACTTACATCAATGTTCCTTCCATTTTTTTTTCCAAATGCATCAGAAATTCAAGGTTTTTTGTTGTCTTGTGTTAAGAGTAAAGCTGATGTCTTGAATGGACTGCAGCTCACCATTATCTTCAGCGTCATATTTTCAGCCAGGATTCCATTGCTTTATGTCTGCACAATAGAAAACAACAGGAGTTTCTAGGTTTCTAGCGTTCCAGTTTGATTGGTTCAGTGGCAACCACTTTTACATTGATCTATGAGAAAGAGAACAATCATAAGATCAGCAAAAGCTTTGTGCCAAAGTTCTACAATACCCAAAAACAAAATCTTACTGAAAACAATACATGAGAACGTAACCATTTAATCCACTAAGACCAGGTGCAGTATTTAAGTGCATCCTGGGTGATCAGCTCATAGTTGGAGGCCATGAAGATTGAGCAAGATGTCATATTACTGTAAACTAGTCAAAACTGAAAACAAATCCCCAAAGTTAAGGAAGCTAACAGTTGTGATAATGTATGTCCACCATCTGTTTTGGCTGGCATTTGTAATTTAAAATATTTTAATCTGGGAATGGTCATATCAATGGTATCGGAGATATTATCAGTCAGAATTTTTACCGTGGTTATCAGAGGTGCTGTTATTCTACAGTCATTCAATGACCATGTTTGTATGCAGTGATTATTGGTTGAGTCTTACAATGATATCAATCGGCTGAATGAGATGCGTGACTTAAATTATCTGCATAATTTTAGAATAAATACAAGACACAGAAAGAATAGAAAACTGCCATCTCCATTACTGCTGGGTTATATTCCTTCCCAATAAGTTCACAGTAATATGACATCGCATAAAAAGGTAAGGTAATTGATAATGTAAAAGAATTTTAAAAAAACATTATGGCTGTCCCTAAAACTACCTTTGGAGGCTGCTTAGGACTCATTGATTGATGTTTATTTAGCAGTTTGGGGACAGCACAAGTAATATATATAAACAGAGACTTTAATTATTTAAGCTGCTGAGTTACCTGAGGCCTTGACACAGTGACATTCAACTCCCTTAAGCTACAACAGCTGCTTGCAGCTATGAGTATTATTATTTAACATATCTAATGCATGCAGACTCGACATTGAACTGTGTTTTATTAATATGTGCAAACCTACCTGAGTCCTAAGCTGATCTGAAAACTCTATAGTATACTCCCCAACATGTTTCGGGATGCCTCTCCTCTGCAGTGAAGCACAAGCGCTTTTCAAAAAACTGTTTTGGGAAAGATAAAAAGGTATTTGATGTCTCTTTTAGATAAGTAAAAGTTAGCATTCTTTTTAACTCATTATTTAGGTTGTTCAACAGTGAAAACCTGCCTTTATTGAGTCCCTGTCCTTGCTGTATCTGCACTGTATAGAAATAGCAGACATAAGGTAAGAAGAAAAAGCATTTAATTTGAACTGTTCTAATTTTCTATTCCTTTAAACATTTATCAAAAAATCCATGTTAGTAAATACATAATTATAGTATAATATTTATAATGATAACAGTAAAGTACTTTTGAATTGAATTGATCTGAATGCAAAACAGACATTATGTAAAATGAAAACACCTAAATCGGTGGCAGTCATTCTCTTCATCTTCAATAGGATTTGCGCATTTTGGCATGTTGTTCTGCAACAGGGGAAAGTCAAAAATATTACTGAACATATGTTATTTACAATGAGGACAGATTCGTGATGACATTATTTATTGGTTTATGTGTTGATGATCCATCCACCCAAAGAGACACGCACAGATCTGTGGGTTTAAAGGTTTTCATCGGAGTCTCATCTTCAGATAAATCAGTCACTGAAAAATCTGCAAAACCACATGTAGCTGAAATTAATTTATAAAACTGTTAAGAAAGAAACACTACCAGGATTTAATGAGAAATAAAGACCTGGAAATGTGAGATTTCAGGTTCCAACAGGACTTGGCGCCTGCACACAGCACAAAATCTACCCGTGCCTGGTTTACGGACCATGGT
>JAUZNJ010120991.1:5723-19129 GCA_034780135.1 Jordanella pulchra
ATCTTTTACAGTTACAGCTAAAAATATTCTTCTTTCAAGTTATTTAAAATTGAGCTTCATTAGCCTATAGATAAAATCTGTTTGTGCTTCTTTCTTCTATTGTAACTCTGGTAGTATGTTTAAGGCCTATTCCATGTTGCAAGATATACCTCCACCCCAGGTTAGGTCTTTTGCAAGCTTTATCAGGTTCCCTTCAGGATCATCTTGTATGTTATGTGTCCCCGCTCTGGGATCATAAAACTCTTATCTTTTTTGCGGCATCCATTTTCAAGTCAACTTTTAGTTTCCCTTTCTGGACTTAAAAAAAGATTTCAAAAAACGTCTCACCCGATCGGAGCATGTTTGTTCAAATGTTTGTTGGGTCATCTAAATGGTTGAATTTTCTGTGACTTTCTTTCAACTGCTGCTTTCTTTATGGCATTCATTAATAAAGGGCAAACTAACCTGTGGAGTTCACGGCTAATAGTTCTATTTGTGAGAGATTTTTCACCCTGTGCTGTGGATCTCTGCAGCTCTCCCAGAGCTCCCATGAGTCTCTTTGCTTCTTCTCTTATCTATACTCCTCTTCCTTCTACAGTCAGTGGATCTGGAAAAGCAGGATACCTATTTATTAATTAGATGTTTGTTTGTTTTTTTACAGCAACCGATTGTTCTGGCCCCTCTTTAGAAGTATGAGAATAAATGGAGCTAAACTAATGCATATGCCACACTTTTCAGATTTCTATTTGTGAATCTATTTGAGACACATCCTTTCACTTCCATATTGATGATATTTTTCATAAAATACGTTGTGTTGGTCTATCACAAAAATGACTATGAATTATAACAAACATTATAGTTGTAATGTGACAAAAAGACAGATATTGGCTATTTTGTAAGAAACTGTTTAAATGAATGTTTTATGGCACAGTGAATACCCCTGTTACTGGATAATAATCTGTTTATTGGTAAAGGCTGTTTCTACAGTACAAGCTGTGGACTCAGTTAACACGTGTAATTTGTTCCTCATGTATTTTGGTTCATCCACTGAAACGACTTGAAAGCATGTTTATGCCTCTCACGCTTTCTGCTTTGATCTTCTCAGACCATTTGCCACTGAGTAACGTACGTGCGCTGCCTATAAGAGCCATGATGCACATTACAACCACTGGTCTTCATGGCTGGCTCCCAACCAATGCATCATGACAGACAATTGACTCTGTGTGATCCCAAATGTTCCTCTCACTGAACTGTGCAGATAGGATCAGAGCTGGGATGCAGATGTGTGGTGGGGAAATGATGGCAGTTTACTGGAGTTGAATTGTGCCCCGGAGAAAAGGAAGTGTAGTTTTTCTATCAGACGGAAAGATCAGAGGAGACAGATAATTCAGTTATCACATCTTCAGTGATTATGGTGACAGGACAGAGTTTACTGATAAGGATCTGCCTGTCTCTTGAAGGCTCTGTTCTCTTATTAGGGAACATGAGAAGCAATTTGTCTTTTAACATCTCTTACTTTCTGTTTCACCTTGGTAAATCTGTTTTAATTTTTGTACATTTTAATTTTGATGTGGCTTTCCTGTTTCCTTTGGTATCATTAAAGACAGAAATTTCTTTTGCTTTTTATCTTTATCTATCATTATGTAAAACATTTCCCTTTCTTTTTAGAAAGCTGGCCTATTTCCTTCATGTGCAATTTGATCTCTTCCCATCTTGATTTGGCTCATATAAATTGACCTATGCATACAAGAAGACTTAAATGAAGCATTACGGAAACCAAATTTCAAGATACACAATGGGAGCTTTTGTTAGCCGAGTCAGAAACCTCCCAATGTTATTTTTCTGTTTTCATTTAATCGCCTCCCCAAGAACAAATTGAGTTAATACACATTTGAAAACTTGTGCTTTGCCGATGCCCTTAATCACATGTTTTTGTTTTACATTATTTGTGGATGGAGATCATAAAATTATTCCCTCTTACCCTTTTTAAGATATTCAAGTCCTTTAACACCCATAAGTTGTAAATTGCAGATCAGACACAGGTTGGACTTGTTTCTCCAGTAATCCAAAAATTTGTAGGACAATTAAGCACGTTGAACTTCCCTTTGTGCTCCTCTGAAAATTACTTCATTATTTTTTTTCTTTAGTCAACATCATTATCCTGCTGAAAGAGACCAGATTCATCACATCCTTGGACCATTTTAATTATTACTGACCAGTAGAGATGCTCAGACAATTTTTTTTATTGTTTCCATTGAATTAAATATGGTGAGAAATTGTTCAGTGAGATTATCAGTCTGATTTATTTTAGCCTTGGCTCTATTATGAATGAGCGGTTCAAATAACAGTCATATAAACAAACTGAATCAAAACACTGACATTAAATTCTTTGTTATTTTCTCGGTTACAATGATGTCAGCAAGAGCCGCTCAGAAGTGGAACTTCCACGTTTGCTCTTTTTCTCTCTGATGTTCTACTGATACTCATCTTTGCTCTCATATCATCCTGGTCCTGCCATGTCGCATACAGTACTGATGAATCAGTCCTGAAAAGAGATTGCACACTGTGTTCTGGATACTGGTTAATGGTGGCTGTACAGCAGCAACAAACAGTTCTTCTGAATTCATGTAAACAAACTTTGCAGATCATTCTGGGAAACTTCACTAGACCAAATACCCATGACATACAAGGATAAACAACTAAAACCTTGGTTACTACAAAGTCCACATCCTGTATAAAGTAAAGCAGAACCTTAAAAGTTTTACAAAATTATCTTTTGCATATGAGTAACCAAATGCAATGTCTTTGATTTTGGAAGAGGATTAAAAAAACAAGAAAAGATTTACAGCCTTTGTCACATATCATAGAGCTATAAACTAATGTGGAAAACTAATGTGACCTTGTGTACTTCCACATAATTTCAAATGGTGTTTCAAGTCTCCAATATATGCATTCAATGGGAAAGACACTAGATAATAATGTTTTTGTTAATTGGGATCCCACTGTTCGAGTACTAGTTATTTTTCACAGTCTCCTTACCTATATTAACAGAAATACATCTTCAACATGTATTAACTATTTTATAAGGATTGTAAGGTATGACATATAGTTCTTGTTTGGAAAGTGTGACTTTTAATTCTCACAAACTGTGTTTTATTGCATTTTATGATGGATGTGACATAACAGATCAGTACAAAGAGCTTAAGTGTGAAGTGGAGGAAAAATGAGGCATGTTTTCTATAAGTTTGCATCTCTATAAATCAGTGGTGGTTACTTTGAATTGCCCTTTACTCCATTATCCCTGTAGGGGAGGAGTTGTGGAGGGAGAACAGTAGAGGATCAGAAAAAAAGGAGGAGGGACATGACCTGTAAGGTGTGCTCGTTTAAATTTTCAGGCTAAGTTTGTGGTTTTCTGAATACTCCTTCCAGCAATATTAAAATAATGACGAATAAATGTATCCTTAATAGGCAAATACTGCATAATGTAACCCTGAAAACAGGGAAGTTACAAAACTCTAGTGAATGGTTGATGCTCTCCATTATATAAAATATATATACATGAAGGTGCATACATTTGCATGTGTACACAGAGTTTATGTGCAAAAGAAATATATTTTCATCAAACTCCATGAGGTGAGCTGGCCATGTGTCCTTTCTAATAAAGGATTATATGAAACCGTAAAGTTCCTTTTTGACACTGTTGCCTTGCAGCACAAAGGTTTCAGGTTCGATTTCCACCCCGTCTTTCTGCATGGAGTTTGCATGTTCTTCCTGTGCATGCGTAGGCTCTCTCCGGATATTCTGGCTTCCTTCACAATCCAAACAAAATGACTATTAGGTTAATTGGCATCTCTAAATTGCTCTTAGCTGTGAGTGTGTGTGTACATGGTTGTACGACTTTGTGTCTCTATGTTGCCCTGTGACAGACCTGTCCACGGTGTACCCTGCCTTTTGCCCATAGTCTACCGGAGATTGGCACCGGCCCCACCGCGACCTTGAGGGAATAAACAGGAGAAGATGGATGGATAAGGAGCATCCTGTTACCTCTTCTTACCCCTTTCTTACTTAGAGCACTCTTCATGAGATCACTGACACACTTCTGTTTTGGCTTAAAGCGTCCTGACTGATTTAATACATTTGGATAGACCATTAGTCTTGTATTAACTGATACAAATTCTGGGCTTTAGTAATTTTCAAAACACAGTGAGTCTTTGAAGCCATATTTCTGAATTGCTGAAGATACGTTACTTGTTACAAAAAGCAATGGAAATGTGGTCCCTACAACTTTTAACTAGTCTCATCATAAACACAGTTTCTTTTTGAGCCAGTGTCCACATTTTTTCTGATAAGTCTAGAACTGTTCCTGTTTAAAGAATGTTTTTCAGTATGTTTCTTTCAACCCTTTAGAGTAAAGCCTCATGCAGTCATAGATGCAGGTTTGTATAGCTTCTTGATGTTTGATTTATTTCTCCACTTTACCTTGTAGTGTGAAGATAAATGGCCACTCAAACCATCAGAAAAAAATTGAGGGCGGTGCATTTCTGGGTCACATGTGTTCTTTAGCAGCATACTCAGTTGTTGATAATGTTTGCAGCAGTCGGTCCTTTTAAAGTCATTTGCTGTTGAGTTCTTTGAGACCTAAGGGTGGAGGAGGGTTTCTGTTTGGATGGCCGTGCAGATCAGTGGGTGGCATCACAAATCTCAGACCACAGAGCTTTTCCTGTGACTTTTACTCCTGTTACCCATAGAGATGATTTGTTTTCTGGTTTTCCTCCATAGAGAGTTCCAAGGAGGACAACCACTTGCAAATTTATTACCTGCAGCTTATCTGTCTTGTTTTATGGTTGCGCCTTATGGTGCTAATTAATTTAGTGTTAGCTTGTTCTAGTCCATAATTTTAAGATAAAGGTCAAGTGGTCCAGTTGCCCTATAGACCTCTTACCAGGAAATTTATCTCTAACATATGACTATCAGTTTTTTTAGTTGTAAATAATACAGGGAGTATAGACCCTGCTCATAAAGCAATGAAGTACCAAAATATTGTAAACCTGTATTTTAGTTTGGATGTCTGATGTTTTGAAGTGAGGCCCTTTAAAGTATGTCATAGAGTGAAAATTCAAACAGTTAGCCATACAGACCCCCCACTTTGTCCCATTTTAGCAATTTGAAACAGCTCCTTTCTGTGGGATACAGTGTTTTCATAGTGGACATTCAATGTTGACGCTTATAGAAGAGACGATTTTTAAGTTTGTTACTGATTTCACAAACAGAAATTGTGTTATGATGCAAAATTACTCTGGTTGAGAGTTCCTGTAATCCAGTTTTATCTAATCATCTATTGGGTGGAAGATTAGAAAACCGTCAGTTCACCAGGATGACAAATATAAAACTAGAAGCATATGAAAAGACCATCTAAGGGTCAATACAGGTAGAGGAAAAGGTAAGATTTATTTTCTCCACCATATTAGTTCTGACCTCTCTGGCCATCTATGCAGTGCCATCTGTAAAAAGAGCTCAAGACTTGAGAATGCTTAAGTGTTTCTTTTTTAATCTTTGAACTCTAATTCTAAATTGAAGAAAGCAGCTCTATCAAAATATTAACTTCTAATCATTTTTTTCTAGAAAGGACTGATGTTTTGTGCCTGAGTAAAGTTTTCCTCGATTTCAATAAAGTTTATCAAACACATTTCTCATGTACATCAGTCCCACTGTGGCTTTTCCATAGAAACCAAACAAGAAAAGCTATGAGTCAAAGATTTGCTGCAAAAACTCCACAACTAGGGAGCAAGAGCTGAATGGTGGCAACTTCTTGAAGGTCAAAAAGACATAACAAAATCCTCTGTTTTTGTGGATAATGTGTAGACCAAAAGATTCCCCTGAATGACTGAGAGCCCGACTTTAACTTCAGTAGTTTACTGGAATAATAGTTTAGGCTAAGGTGACTCTATCTAGATGACTGCATGATCCAAAGTAAGCGTATCAGGTAAAATGGATGTTTTATGATACGAATACAGAGCCTGTGTCTTGTGAATGTGTATGCATTCAATGGAGACTTCTTTTGGAGTATATCTAACTAGCTGCTAGCACAATTTTGAGGAGGATTCGCCTTTTCTACAAACTTGTGATGAAATAGCATTGGTCTACAAGGGGTATTACTGATAAATGTCATAGAATTACACCCATGAAAGCACTGTTCAAATGACTCGTAAGCAAAAAGCATCCAAGTCGGCAAAGATGCAGAAGCATGCAATCTTATTAATAGCTTTAGTATGCTTGTTTTTTATTGCAAGAATTTCATTTATATCAAGCAAAGAAACGAATCTTCTACATCATACAAATCGCATCTTAGCATCTATTTTTAGATTTAAGCACTTGATATTAAATGAAGATTAAGATTGAGTATAAATCTTTATAAAATTGTTTATGTTAGTCATGGTAAAAAGAAAATCACTTGATACAAAGCACCTTCTGCAGATCACTGCTGTTGTGCTCCCTCATACATGATGTATCCATTTCAGAAACCTCTGCCAGTTCTTTCAACTGTAAGAGATTTTAATTTATGTCTGACAAATGTAAGGGTAATAATAAAATCTAGTGGATCTATGTACAAATGATCTATTTTAGTAGATAGTAAATCTGAGTTGCATTTGATTATAAGCGCTCTAACGTTCCCACAAATCATGTGCAAACAATTCAGAAGCAGAGCAAGTTTAGCACGCCCAGAAAGCATTATGTTTTCCTCAAAATACAGACAAATTATGTGCATATGAGTATCATTTGAAAGAGATAATGGTTGGCGTACTGCTCACTGCAGACTGCCAGTCTCCTCCTTGGCTTTTCCAACTCACCAGCCTTACTACTGTATGTTTGAGTATTTCAGTGTTTCCATAATCACAACCAGTTTCCAACTGCAAGAACACGAAGTTCTCTTTGTGATCCCCATAAGAACTGTTTATAAGAAATCAACTGTGCCAAGTTATGAATGTGTTTCTGAAAGTTTGTTCATTATTCTTGCAGGGGAGTGGGGTGAGATGGGAGTAACTGCAGAGCTCTGTCTTTTGGGGCCTCCTGTGTAATTAGCTGGAACTGCAGCTGCATACACCTGCACACATTAGCACCAAACTGGTTCACTAGATGGGCATTTTTTGAATCATAAAGAAATAAATAAAAACAAATAAAACAAGCACTCTCTGCCCATTCTCAACTAGAATTTTCTTTCAGATTTTATTATTGGTGGTTGGTCTTTAATAGGGAGCAACTGTCCTTTCTGGTTAAGCATATTCAGCAGCACCCAGCTCCCCGACTAAACCCTATCCAGGTATTTACTTAATAACAGAAGGAGAAACAAAGTTTTTCCAAACATTTTATAGTGTTTTGTGCTTGTAAAGGAAGGGGGATGCCCTTTCAGACTAAATCTATTATTTGCCATTGTTTTCCCATCATCTTTCTTTGTTGTACAGAAAGTTTTTTTATTTATGTGCATTGATCTATACTGTAGTTTGTTACCATTTATAAGCTTGAAAACAGTTTACTATATGTGAAACATAAAAAAAGATATTTTTTAATATATATTTAATGTTAACTGTCCAAAACTTTTTACATTTTATTTAATTTCAAACTTTATAAATATTATATATAGTTTAAGAATTACCCAAAAATTGACAAATGTCAATTTTTCCTTTTGAACTACTTTATTATAAAAATGATTTGTGTCAAAAGTATTTCTTCATTTTTAAATGTTCGTATTCTTGTTTGCAGGTTTACCACATAATTTCTTTATATGAGAAATGACTGTAGAATATTCTCTGCTGATCAGCATTAAAAAACAACCAATTTTCTGTAGCATAATTTAACACTAATAGATTCTTTTCCCTCACTTTACTTTTATATTATATTCTTTGTTAGTAATAGTTTCACACAGGAAGCTATTTAGTGGCATATGTTTCATACTAAACATTCACAAGTTACTCTTTTAAGTTAGTGCCTTTAATGTTTGGGAGGAACCTAATTTAAGAAATCCGGACCTGTAAATATTAAGTTTTGGGTACGCGTTAAAAGTGTTGCTTAACTTTATTGTACATTGTGGTTTTATGAAGAAATATATTTTTTATTATTTTTTTGTCTGTATTTTGATTGAATAACAACAGGTCACAAGCAGAAAAAAAGTTTATTAAATTGAAATAAATGCAACCAAACCTTTCATAATTTCTAACCAAAAATATATTCATTTTGATGGACTATTTGATCTGATGGAAGTTTTGAATATATGCTTTGATGCATAAATGGGGATAATCCTCTAAACTTCTAACTCTTATCTTTTTTACTATCATTGAGAAATAACCAAATTAAAATTTTATCTTTACTTGTGTTCCGAAAAAAAAGGCAGAACACAATGAATTACCCAAGTTTGCACTTAACAGGTCAGACTTCAAAGAAATTGGTACTAGTTAGCGAAAGCCTAATAACCTTAACTCATAGAATCTTTGTCAATGGGACAACATGATGGAACAAAAAATTAAAGGGAAAGCTGGAACTTTGTATATTTCCTTCACACTTTTTGTCTTTTTCTATGCATCAAAAGTATGACCCTGAACTTGTTTCAAGTAAATAGGACAAGTGCTGCATATGCTCTCTGCTCATTTTGTCATTTTACTGAGAGGGTGGGTTATGCAAGCTCTCTTTCACTGCTAATTCCATCAAAGCTTGGGGAACAGTTCTAATTGGGCGTCTCTATTTTTGGTTGTCTTCCAGCCCTGTTTTGCTGCCTTTGAGAAGAGGCAGCGCAGCGAATGTAAAGCTGTGTGATAACAGGGCCATTCGCCACAGTACTGAGTTTGACCCTGCAACCAGCCTCCATGACGGATGTGAGATGATTCTCAGCCCTCCAGCTCAGCACGACACACTCAGCACAACTCGCATACACTCTCTCCGAAACTCTCCCCATTTCTCTGTCCCACTCACCCTCTCTCCCTTTGCTCAGTCTCTGCTACTCCTCAGATCAACTCCGTGCTGTGTGCTATTTAAAGCTGCTGCCATAACCGCCCACTGCTGCTTTAAGAAGTGGTGACTCACCTAAACAGATAGCTCAGTACACTGTGGATATGTGTGCAAGAGACAAGGAACGTTGGCATGTGCATGAGAGAGCAGCTTTTGGTCTACTTTGCCTAGGCCTCGTCTGTTTAGAGACAGGTTCCTCTATACGCACACAGACCCACTTCTGCATACATCTGTTCACTTGGAGTTACTACAGTATATATCAGTCCGGTCATATCCTGGCAATGTCCATTTAAATAAGCAACATATATAGAAATATATCGAAAATAGTTATATTTGTACTTTTTCCCTTTGTAATGAGACAATTATTAGTTGTAAAGCTATACAAGTACAAATGACATCTGTATGTCTAGTGGTACTAGACGTTGCTGCAAATTAGAAACAAACGGGGAATGCATACAGTATGTTCTTTATTTGCGGCTGCAGCTTGCAGGCAGTAAAGCTGGGCAGTCTTCACTGACATGGTTTTCAGATTCCTACCCTCCCTGCTCTGCATTATTAAATAAATCTTAAATAATTCACTCACTTTTGGATCAAATAAATATTTTCCTTTACAATTTAGACCAACAGATACTGTAGGTACTGCTCAAATAACGGCTAAAATGTATCTACCCATGCTACTCATTTGCTGATTTTTATGTTTGATCTGAACACTGTGAAAAGAACAGTTGATTCTGAGTGGTCCAAATAAAGGATCAATGTTTCAGAATAGTATTATTTTTTAAACAAGTTGTACCATCAGAAAAATGTAAGTCGCAGCGATGATGCTGCTGTGCCTCGGTTTACAAGGACCCACTTGTGTGTGTCGACCTGTTAGTCATGCCGTGATGCACAGTTTAAAGAGGACTCTTGGAAGACCGCCCCCTACGCATGCGCAACTCAACACACACAAAAAAGCTTTTTTTTTTTTTTTTTTTTTTGCTCATTTCAAGACAAGAACACACAACCCCGCAGAGCATTAAAGAAAAGCATCTCCATCTTTTGGGGCTTTTTTAGATTTTAAAAATGGCAGTGTTAGGAGGTTTAATACATTGGCCTAAACTTTTTTAATAGTACCAACACCTGGTCAGAGACTCGGAAAGCATCAGGACTATAACCTTCTTTTATAACTTTGCACAGTTTAATTTAAAAGTGTATTTTAAAGATAGAACTTCAACCCTTTCAGATCATCCTGAGTTAAGACTTTAAAGTCACAAAGTTTGACCAGGTCCACTTATTGAACAAAGTTCAGCAAAGAGTCATGTGTTTTACTTGTGATTAGTTAAAAGCATTAGTGCCAAACTAAATTACATCTAAACCAAACTAAATATTTAATGTTTTCTGTATGCACAATGTTTTCTGTATGCACAGCTTAACCAAGTTACTGGATGTGATAAAAAAAACTAATAATAAAAAAACAAACGAAATAAACATTAAAAAAATAAATACCTTCTTTGATAAACTAACTAAACCTTTGTGTGAAAAAATTATATTTTCTCTAAGTCAACCATAATTATTACTGACATTATTATTATTATAAAATAAAACTACATTATTGGACTGTTGGTTTTAAACCTCAAAAAACATTTCTCTAATTAAGTTATTACTTTTTTTTAGTAAAACAACATCCAAAAATAATAATTTTAAACTTTCTTTCTTTTAGAGCTAGCTGTAACAAAGTACATGTAATTAGATTTTTTTTCACAAGCTAATTTATGTCAATTAGAGACATTAAAACCCTAAAAAAGTAAAAATATCACTGTCAACATAACCAATTAGATGTTTCTTTGTTAATATGCCTGTGGTTTGTTTTCAGCCTAATTTGAGTAATATATTTGACTTGTTTATGTTCCCTCTTCTACACTGCAAGTGAATTTACACATAAAATCATAACAGATATTATTTATAAGGTTATGCCGTCTTTTCGGCCTTTCCTTTCCTTCAACATAAATCAGTGGCTGAGAGCTAACTAATGAAGCTTGCAGTGTCTAAGAAAAAAAAGAACATAAATTGAAAGCGCAAGTTGACAGTCCAGCTGCTTTTGCAAGCCGGTACACAGAGGAACCACTCTGGCCTGTCGCCAAAAATTGCAAGCGGAGCTCTGCACGCTCCGTTTATTAGAAAGGTGCTCACTCATTATTTCAAATGGAGGGACAGAAATCCAACAAACTGCCGGCAGCTGCAGCTACTCTGTCTTCACATGCAGTAAAGTTTTTTGCCTCATGTGGGGGATCTCTCCCTCTTTTTGAGGCAGACTTTTTGGTCTATAATTTATACATTTACCTTACTTGCTTCTGCGTGCATTGGCCTCCTGCATTTTTTAAACGCAGGGTATTGAGGGATTTTCTGTCATGCTCTCTTGCTTTGTTCTGATCACGCAAGCCGCTGCTATCCCACATGGAGGAACACTGACAAATACATAAGGCTAACTCATAACACCAAAAGCTGAAACAAAGACATGTATGAGCACTGTCATGCAAAAAAAGTAGCTAAAACACACAAACACACCCACACCCACACCAAAACACAGAGGGGAAGTCCCAGCCCCTTTCTGAGAACACTCTGGGAATGACTGTCTTGCTCCGTGGCATGAGTATTTTTCACCCAACCACACTTCAAACTAAATCAGCCTTTAACTTGTGTGTCCCAGCAAGCAAAGGGGTGATGAATCTTTCTCTCACACCCATGCAAGCAAAAGCGGTCTCTCCTGCGTTCCCTGTGGAGAACACATGGCAGTCAAAAATAGAAAAAGAGGAAAAGCTTGAGAGGAACAGATTAAAGAAACTGAACGAGTTCCTGAATAAAGTTCTTAGGTAAAGATTTCCTTCACAGACAGTATATAAATAAAACAAAACAAACAGAGATTCTAGTCTGTAATATCAAGACATTATGTCTTCTGTGGTACAATTAACTGTAAAAAAATAAAATTATTAGAAAAAAATATATATATATGCTACTTTAAATGTTTCTGTTACCTTATGTATTCAAACAACAATGCAATGATTATTATTTATTTGGGATTTTAATTTTAACAGGCATACTTAATCAGAACCTAAAAATAAAAATGGAAATATAGACAGCTGAGTAAAATTTTACTGATAATTGTTTGTGATATATTTTAAAGAAAACTTAACATTAAATTAAAGTAAAACAAAATGATACCTTTTCCATTTTTAAGAGGCTTAAAACAGACTTGTAAGCAGTTGACACAACCTAACAGTCTTTATCAGTGATTTGGGCATATCTGCAAATTATCTTCATTTTACTCCAGAAAGAGCACAGAAAAAATATTTATTAATTCTCCCACATCTAAAATTTTGTTTTACAGGCAAATTTTACAACAACTTAAGCTTTGGTTAAACAACTTATTTGACAATAAAAGTAATATTCTTTGTAGTCTAATTGATTTCAAAGCAATGTTGATGATGATATTCTCTTTCCAAAATCTTCATAAATTGCACAATAAATAAAATCTAACAAATAATTAATGTTTTTATCTTTTTTACAGTCTAACTGGTAAAATGGGTATAAAAACTGGTGATGAAACCAGAGAGTATTTATGCCTTAAGCTGATCCTGGGTTCTGTGCAGCTGTAAGAAAAGCAGCAAGAAAAGTAACAGTCTTTACTCTGTACAATCTAGGTGTTTAATACCAGATTTATGTATTTTAGTTGGACATTTAATTACTGAAGAGACTTTTTTTATTCATTTGTAATTTTTTTTATTTATCATTATGTATGTAAACGTGTATACATGTTTGTGTGGGTGTGTGTGTGAGTGTGTGTGTGTGTGTGGGAGGGGGGTGTATGTGGGTTGTGTCTGAAAACCTGGCATATGGTAAAGCTTTACATTTTGCTTTACAAAACACATTTTTGAAACTGTTAAGCATTTGTTCTAATAATGATAATAATAATAAATTTTATTTATAATGCACTTTACATTTGAAGCCAAATCCCTAAGTGCTTGTTCTAGCGTCCTTTTCAATAAAAACAATTATAGATTTTAATACGTTTACAGGCTACATTATTATTTAAATATTGAATTATCAGTATTGTTTATTTAATTCATATTTATTGTGTGGTTATTGGTGTTTAAGTGAAAGCCTGGCTGACCTGCTCTGTCAAAAATTGCTTTTTGATCACCCAAAATTCATCAAATTAATTGTGTACATAATACTAATAATATATAATGTACAAATTAAATTATATATATCTTTAGAACCAGTGTTCTCTGTCTTGTCTTGAGTTTTTAATACTTTTTCTGAAAATTTGAACTTTTTCTACAGAAATATATCAACTTTTTTGTCAGCTGTATGACTTTTTGTTCTTTCTTTCTTTCTTTCTTTCTTTCTTTCTTTCTTTCTTTCTTTCTTTCTTTCTTTCTTTCTTTCTTTCT
>JAUZNJ010121002.1:0-19127 GCA_034780135.1 Jordanella pulchra
ATACACAAAATGATTCTTCCAACCTGTAAGAAAGACAAATCTCTCTCCGTGATGGTGTGGCCTATTTCATAATGTTAGTGCATCACCCCACTTATAGTGATTAGGCTGTTCTTTAGGAAGGTTTAAGTAAATCTGAGACCTCTTATGGCCAATAAACACATTTCTAAGACTTACACATTCACTAAATAAAGAGCAGATTAGCTAAATAAACCCTTTATTTCAGCTTTGTGCAGAAATGAAAGCCCTGTGCCTCTCGTCACTCCTGCTGATCCGAGAAATGGGGCGTCTTTACTGGGCAGAGGCGCTCGAGTGGATCTAGGAGGAGAAAGCAGTTAATTAGCGCTGTACTTAAGACGGAGATGGCCACCTGGTTTTCTAGGACAGCAGGCGGGGCTTCTGCTCAGACAGTAGAACTTGAACATTCATAGGATTTTAATGGGGGGATAATATTAAAAACATTTTTTAAAGCTCATAAAAATCTATTTTGCATGATATAGGTCCTTTAACAGATTTGCAAGATTTATACTAAATTCAATCACTTTTTTTTTTTTTTTTTAAATCAAGAACCTCAAGTGTGGATGTCCAGCCACCTTAAAGAAAGCTTCGGGGCTTAGAAAGTCTCCTAAAGACCTTTCTGCAAAGGGATGGGGCACCAGCAGTGCACAGGTTCCCTGAGAATGACAGCAGACAGATGTGACGGCTTCAGTTTACTCACATCCGTATAAATGTATAGCATGGCGCAACAAGAGAAGCAAAGAAGCCACTTGAGGACAGAGAGACGTTCCACAGGCAGTACTGGGACTCTACTACAAAACTCATGTCAGGTTATGTTGAACTAAAAAGCTCCCTTCAGACTGCTTCAGATGTTTGCGATAAATAGACGACAGGAGAAGAAGGTCAGAGGTTGCCATGGTTCCTGCTTCACATCAACAGTGCTGCATCCTGAGACCTCTCAGGTGTGGAGTTATGCTTAAAAGCTCTGCTACAAATTAAGTAATGGATAAAAAATACTCCAAGAGCAAATTTTAACACAAATCTAGTAGCAGTTCAGTAATGACTGGTGGATTAACCAAAGGGAGAGTCTGACAAAGAGTCTGGGATTGAAGCTAGGCTGCATAATCTTCAAAAAGAAAATGAAAAAAGTGAACAAAGTTATACACTCTGTAGGCCAACCAGGTAAAGAGGCCGAGAGAAAATGGCCTCCAGTCAAATAAACAGACCTACTCCCCTAAAAAAGTCTTTAAAATTTACAGTGTTAACATGAATATTTCTGTAAATTCAGAAAAAAAACTACCAAGTTCCCCAGTTCTGATATTATTTCCCATTTCTTACTGTAAACATCTGAATTTTTTATTTTTTTGGTTTTCCAGTATCAAGCCCTCAGGATCATGCGGCCCCTTCCGAGGCGAGGAATCCATGTTCAAGGCTGGAAAAAATTGGATGGATAAACTGGAAAAACAAAACCCCCACTTGTCTGTGCTGGCCAGGGCTCACACTTATCTTGTGGAGAACCCTTTCTTCCTGTTTGTGGGGGCAGGCATCTTTCTGTGAGCTCACACTCGTACAGAAACGCTCTAATTATCCCGCTTGTCTAATTACACCCTGCAGGCTTTGACCATAAAGTCTTTTTATTTTCTCAGGATAGTCATCTACTTCCACAGCCAGGTTGTGGACGGCCAACGGAAGATTATCACTTTACTGCAGGAGCAGATAGAAAATGTGAGACATCACTTTGGCTGCACACACATTTTATTTCTATCCATATTAGGACTCTACAATGACAGTCATTCATTTAAGTTACTGCATTTATTTTTAACCCTAAGCATTACCATTATGTTTCTAACCTTGACCTACATTTAATTAACAGTACGTCTCTAAACTGACTCATTAACATTAAAAATGGGCGCCGCCACACTAGATAGACCAACATGGATATGGCCCTCCTTAGATGGTTTAGTAAATATACTTATAGATGATCCTGAGATAAACAAATATACACACACACCTCAGTTCCCAGTCTAATTAATTAGAAAGACCGACTGTCACATTTCTCAAACTCATCTTTCCTGTTTGCTTTCATTTCTCTTTGTAGGAGGGAGAGGATAAAAAGTTCCTTATTTCCAAACTTCAGTCCATCCATGAGAAGAAACGGACTCCAGCAAGAAGGCTCACAAGTCAGGTCAGTCTTTAGGTAATAAACTACAGACCTGTTTGAATCTAAAGATTCAATTAAAAAAAAAAAATTCATTGCTGTATTTATGCACTTTTTTTTTTTTTAAACATTTAGCTCTAAGTTTCCCAGAAGCTTGTGTGATTATTCCACAAGATTGCAGATTCTGGGAAGAAGTTTCTTCTTCTTCAGCTTTTCCCTTTCTTGACCCTTTCTTCTGCATCTTTTTCTGTCTTATCAGCTACCTTCATGCCCTCTTTGTATCACTGGGGACAAACACTAAAACTTACCATTTGATTTGCAGGATAATTATTGATGCTTAAAACACTGAAGCTGTATAATCTGTTTATAAAATGAATCAAGGAGTGTTTTAGTGAAACAGGGAACTCCTGCATTGCTTAACCAGAAAACAGCAGGAGCTGTTGAGACACCTGGATAATACGCAGGGCGATTGAGGGGGGTGAAGACTCATATATGGATTCACTCTGCTTGCACTAAAGAGGGATATTTGATTCGGATCAGCCTGAAAAACTCAGCAGAATGAGCTGCACTGTTGGATTTAATTAGTTTTGCTGCGTGATGAACTGATCTGGGTCTGATAGCTGTCAGAACCCAATCAAGCACAGCTAAAATGTGACTGTTAATTGATTTTCTTAAACATAGGTTATTAAAATAACAATATACTTCGAAATGGTTGCAGCAATTTAGATGTTTGAGATATGCTTTAGGTTCTTAAGTGTTATTTTATTGTGACATTAAATCTGTGCTATGATGTTGTTCTGTTGGGTTCATCCTTGTCATAGATTCACTGGCAGAGACGCCTGAACCGGAGTAAATGTTTTTTGATTGATTTTAATGTTCATAGAGGGTTGAACAGCTGCGTACTGTAAAACATACGTGTCCTACTATCTACTTCCAGTTTGTAATCATGTTTGCTGTTTTCATTGCTGCAGGACTCTGGATGTTGAGGCTGCTGCAGCTTCTGGAAGATAAACCTCCTCAATTGTCTGAGGAATCTTCCACCACTGGGTTACAAGCAAAGGCATCATGAACGTTAAGCAGCGGAGGTTCAATTCTCTTTTTTTTATATAGAACAATATAAAACCAGTGCTTTTGTAGAAAAGTTTTTATAGGTATTTATATGTTTTTACTTTTTAATGACTCAACTGCACGTTGTTAAGCTTCTGATTAAGATCAAGGAACGGCAGAATTAAGCATCATAGGATTGAAACGGGTCTTTCTTTGGAAGCTAAACGAGCATCAAGCAGATCTTTCTGTATATAAAGTTAATATGTTTTGATTTTATCTCTCAAAGGAGCACTTTGATAAGAACTGTGAAGTTTTATGAATCATAGACATCAAATATTTCGTTAGTGCGCCATCAGTAAAACTTACCAGGGTGTGTTGGTGTAAATATATATATATACTTTTTTTTTTGTTTAAGAGGTGAAATCATTATTATGCTTTTGTAAGTAAATTACAATTTTACTACATCACCTGGTCTCTGTATTTATTTTGTTTACTAAAATGAGCACAATGTATTACATGAAAATGATTCTATAAACACAGATGGTTCCACAAACTTACCGATATTTATTACAAACATGCAAACAAAAATTAAACTGATATTAAAGTTTCCAGTATTTGAGCTGTAAAAACAATAAATAAAGCACTTAACTAGACGCTAGAACAGAGATGCATTTTATTTTATTTTTTTCAGTAAATACCCATATAATTATTATACATGGTTTAAAAAGCAGCATATTTGATGAATAGATAATTCATATCCATTAAAAGTTAAGTGGAAGAAAAAAAACTGCAGCTCTGTAATAATTAAGAAGCAAAACCTGTTCAAGACTTGTGTGTATATATCCAATCTAGAATTAACCTGGAGACAAATTAGTTATAAGTGTCTTCACAGGGATAGGAGGACAATAGCTGAGCTGTTTCTTACGGGTCTGAAGTCTTCTTTTCAGATGAAGGTTTATTGTGCATTTAATTAGAAAATGAAGGTTTGAATCTGTAGGAAGACTGGAGAGGCACTGAATCCACACCGATTTATCAGGTCCAAACATGGCTTCCAGGTTTTGCAGCTCTTTCTGCAGCTGACAAGCTTTACAGAGACGCTGGTTTTCCAGCAGAACTTGGTACCTGCTGTGGTGTGGGGTTACCATGACTCGTTAACAAGTAAACTCAGCTGGTCATTACACCTTAGCAAAACCATAGGCTGATCTCCTCCATTCAAAGCTGCACTGATGCAGCAGCTCAAGCAAAAGAAGCTCCTGTTATGTAATATTCTGCAGACATTCTAGAAGATAGTGAATCTTTTGGTTTTATTGGCTCCTAGCCAATCATCATCAAAATTAAGAAAGAAAAGAAAATCTGTTTTAGTTTTGAAGTATTGAAATAAATTAACTTTACATTCTATCATGCTGAGATGCTCCTATGTTATACTTTCTGTAGCCGCCTCCTCACTTATAATATATCTATGTTGAACCCATATAAAGCTTTTAAACAGCTCAAACTTTCTGGTTTGGTTGTACATAATTCAGTCTTTAAAATGTATGAGGCATTTGTTAAATGTTCACAAAGTTAAGTTACTGAAACATCAGTAAAAAGGATTTTCCTCTTCATGTCGTTCATTTGCTTTTAAAGGCTGGAAACTAAAACAGGACTCCTTTCAGTAAAAACAACAGCTCAGCTTCCGTTACTGAGCATGCCCAGCAGCCTTTTGGGGTCCATTCCCTGCTGCTCAGCCATCTTCTGCACATCAAAGCCCATGTGCTTCAGGAACTGGACTACGCTCATGTCCTGTCCGGTCAGCTGGTCTCTGATGGTCGGGCAGGACGGGTTGCAGTGCGGCCATGGGCAGCTGTCGATCAGATGCAGGGGGCATCCTCTCAGCGGAGGAGGGGTCCTGGGTTTTTTAAGGCTTTTGCTGCTGTTGAGGTGCAGGTTGCTCTGCAGGCTGCGGTCCCAGCAGTGGAGAGCTCTGGGCAGAGAGGTGCCTTTCACCTGGATGTCCATCCAGTACCTGCATGTTAATTAATGAGGTAAAACCATTGTCCAAGGTGTCAACTAGTCAAATATGGACCCTTTTTGAACCTTATAAATTAACACTATGAAGTAGTTGTTTTTCCCCCAAAAAATAGGACATGACAGCTACATGAAAGATTAGATAGTAAACGCAACCATTTCAACCATTTCGAATGCATTTCTGTGTATGTTCTGTTTTTCTATTAGCACTTTGAATTGTTAATTCCAAAAGGGGATGACTGAAACGAAAGCTAGTTTTTATAAGAAATTCATGTGATTTTTTTTTTTTTTTCTTCATGATGAAACTGAAGGGAAAAAAACAATTTGATTTAGTAGGAAAACAATCTGAGATTAGATTTTTAAGTCATATGGTCCAGCCCTACCTAACAGATACAATAAATCCAACTGCTGGGGTGGATTTATGCTGCAAGGACTTCTGCAGGGACTACTTTTATCAGTGGATGGATCTGTATTTGCTGCTAGAGGGTTTGTTTGTGACATCGAAGGGGACTCACCCTTTTAATAAGTTGAATTTAATTATGTTTTTGTGGTCGGGCATTGAGGACGATATGTTTGCATCCAGTCTGTCATTCAGGATATTTCAGAACGTGTTCATTTAACCTCAGCCATCCCATTCACTTTGAATAAAAACAAGTTAGCTATTTTGTTTTTTATTTTCTCAAGGTGTCTTTTGTCTCTGGGATAGGCAGCTAATCCAGGTCCAGAAAGTAAAAACCCCGCTCTATGAAAATCCTTAACCAGGTGGTTGATCTGCATTGTGAAGCTGGAAATGCAAACGGTTGGAACTAATCTCTGTACAAGCCTTTTACTTTCTGGACTTGGTTGATGCACCTCTGGTCTCTGCTCTCATTAGTGCTTCTACCAAGTGTTGCTACAAGAGGGCGCTAATGTCTCGGTCTGTATCTGACCTGTTCCTCTCAGGATCATTTCAAAAAACAAGGTCGGTTGGAATTTATATTGTAGATGTATGTCATTTGCTTAGACTCATCTATCTATTTATCCATACACACGGACGTCTACTTAATTTGGGTAAATTTGCTTTAGCAATGGGTGGAGAACTCATGTTTTTGAAACTAATTATTTTCAAGCTTTTAGCATAATTCAGTGTTTATCTGTCAGCTCTTTTAAAAATCAGCTTTTCTAACAATGCTCTGGCTTAGGAGCATGATATCTTTTACAAGGGTCGAATTGGAATCCCTCCTGGAAACTTAAGATTATTCTGTTTCATCCATATTAAAACCAATCTTAATGTTTGGGCCCATCCTCCTGTTAGAACAGCACATTTTGTCCAGGTTTCAACCATATGACCATAATTGGACCCTCTTAGATGTAATGGAAACTGTTCTGGGTGTTTAGGAGCAATCCAAGGAAAACTAAGATTCATGTTTATAAACTTAAAACTGTAGCTTCTACATTGACAACCCTAACGCTTTATCTGGAAAGGTTTATGTTTGGACACATCAGATTAAGCTAGTTTTTTTTTTTTTTACCGTGACACTTGTGAATGTTTGGAGGACGCCTGGTGAGCTTATTCAAAATAGAGTACACTCAAACTGTCCAGCATGGTGATGGGAGCATCATGCTGAGGGTTGTTTTGGTATAGTCTCATTGCTAGTGCCTTTACTGCACAAAAGATGATCTCCAAGTTCTCCAATATCTCTTCAAAAAACACCAAGATGTTCTATTAGGACCATGATATGAAGCTGACATCAAATCTGAAAAAACAGGCTAATTTTCACAGTATATGAAATATCTGGACTGAACCCAACTAGTTTAACTTAGTTTTAGCAGAGCGGTCCAATATCCAGGCAGAAATGTACCAGAAGCTTGTTAATGGGTACAAGATGTGTGAAGCACAGCTTGCTAAGGTTTCAATAAACCTGATATAGGTGGGGCTGTACGTGTAAAACAATGAATCCCGTGAGGAGTTTATGTGAATGTTTGACAGACTTTAAAACTAAGCCCAGAGTTGTGGGTTTTTGTCAAAAGACAAGTTCATAAAAATAAAAAACAACAACACAATCATTTTTTTCATTTTAGGGAAGTGAAGTTGGTACATTTCCTGCACTGAAAATAAAAATAGATTGTTTCTCAAATGTTTTGCAGATGACATGAAGTTATATCGTTGGATCTTGTATGAATCAATGTTCTTACTTACGTTCTGGTTATGAGTTCGTGTGACAGACAAGCTGGAGCAAACATGGCTCTGCCAATCAAAGACACAGCAGCATGTCAGAAAGCCCTCGTTATATTTGGGTGTGTACATGTTTGGGATCATTAGTAAACCTTACGGTATGTCCTGGAGTGTGCTCCTCAGCTCCTGACCCAGGTTCTGTATGTACCTCCACTGGCCCTCGTGAACAGGCTGTCCTGTCAGGTGGACGTTATCGGCGGTCAGCTGAGCCTCGTCAAACAGCCACTGCACCACAAACACCGGACCTGAACGGTACGGAGCAAGGATCAGAACCCTGCTTGTCCTTCTAGTGTTTTCTACAGAGGCTTATTGGAGTGTTGGGACTCACTTTTCACTGTTGGGTATACTTTATATCCAAAGAAACAGTTCCATTCCTCTCCCACGTGAGCCTGTCTGCAGCTCTCTGGTACCAGTCCACCCCAATACCTGAAAAACCCAAAGTTATCAGCGTGTTAAAACCTCCTCTTTTCTGACACTTCTTTCCCAGCTCTGTCACTGTCTGACCTGACGCCTCTCTTTATGGCCTCAGTGGGGGGACAACTGATGGTGTCCAGGCAGTCAGTGAATTTGTACTGGTTGTTGTCCAGAAACCATCCAGAGTCAGCCAGGCCTCTGACCTGCACTCCCCCAAGGCCAGATGACTGCAGCTGTTCTGCAACCTGGTCCACATTCAGCAGAACGCCTGTACCGCCGGCGCTGGTGACACCAAGAGTGAATTCAGCAGGAGAAACTAGAGCATGAATGAAAAAACGATAAAACATGCTTCAGATAAACTGACCTGCTGCCTGCCAGGAGCAGAACCTTGGCTTTGTCAAGACCTTTAGTCAGCAGGTCCTTCACCACTTCTTTGATGATCAGAGAGCCCATGAAGGCGTAATCACCTGAGAATAGAAATATTAGTCTGCTGACTGTCAGACGTAAACTGGACTATTCCATGTCTGAAGATGGAAATCAAAGCTTATTGTATGGATTATTGTGGATGACTGTATGGATGATATCAGCATTTCTGTCATTATCAATAAACTAGTTACATCTGTCCCCTCTTGAAAACCGATAAAAGTCAGAAATGACATCTGCCATCTTCCTTTTTATCATGCTGACACGGTCCTTTTTCCCTTCAGGCTGCAGAACAACTCAGGACTCAAAACTGACAGGAGATTGGAAATCTGTTTAGAGTGCTTTATTCTAATAATCATAGAAATACATGTGCCTTTACAGGTTGCTTGGAAAATATGCTCCTTTCACTGCCATAAACTAAAGTGTAGCATAGTTTAGATTGGATGTCAGACAGTTGGTAGGGTTTGTTTACTCTAAGTTTTAAGGCATAATTCATAGTCTAAATAGGGTCGAGGTTGAGTCCATTCCAAAAACCTAATGTTACAATACTCTATTCATTGATGTGTGGCTTAAGGCCAATGTCCTGTGTCCAATCATGAACCATCAGTCTGTCTTTCATGATTCCAACTACTCTACACCATGCAACCACATAACCTCAGCATGACGCTACCACTGCTGTGCTTAACAGTTATGAAGATGCAAGGTTTAAGGACTCTTGTAATTTTTTCTTTTTTTTTTTTTGTCACTATGGTCAAACAGCTGAATCTTTGTCTCCAGTGTGAACGGGGGATTTTAATTCAGTTCAGTTTGCAACTTCAGTTTATCTGCTGTGGAGCTGAGTCCTGTAGGCGCTCAGTCCATGGGAATAAAATTGGTTTTGCTGAGGATTGTGATTCTGCTGAACCTGCAGCTTCTAGTAAAGGAAGCTTGAATCCTGGTGGTTCCAGGGTTTCTGAAGTGTTTATGCAACATAGACATCAAATAATATACAGAAAATGAATCCCTACAAAAGTAATCCCTGCCCAGTAGGACCACACACAACATTCCTATCCCTGACAGAAATGGAACACATTTAATAAAATTAATTGATCTGAAGCATTTTTGTATGTATGTTTGTTTTTTTTAACGGCACTAGTGGCTTGTTTTTCTGACAGTAGGCTGACAGGAAAGGGGGTATGAGAGAGGGGGGGAGACATGCGGGAAAGGACCACAAGCCGGATTCGAACTCGGGTCGCCCGCGTCGAGGATTAAGGCTTCCATGCATGGGTCGTGCGCGCTAACCACTGCGCCACCTGCACACCCGCATTTGTGTATGTTTTGAAATGAGCCAAGGAAGGGCTACCATGTTTCTTCAAATGTACCAGTTAAATGTTAAACAGAGCATCTAATTCTTTCCAGTTTCAAACACGACACCAGGTCATATAACCACTGCTTGTGAGTTGGAGGAGCAGCGACCTTGAAATTGTGCGCCTTGCTAACGGTGAATGAAATGCCAGCACCTGTCGTTTATAGGCTGGTAAAGGTAAGAGAGGGCCAGGTGTTACCACCACTCCGGCTAACCCGTACATCGTACGGAAAACATCTGTCCAGAACTGTGCAAGAACGAAGCAGGACCAGTACATATGAGCCAATGTGGCTACAGCAGCTCTGCACTTATCGCAGTATGGGGTAATCTTCTGGTCAATTTAACCCGATTTCTTTCAGGCGAGGCTGACAGTCCAAGATAGGTGGTAGAAATCTCCCTGTAGTTTGCTCTGTAAAAAAAGGTACCACAACATCTTCTGTCCGAGAGTAGGGTCATGAGGCAATCCTTCACAGCCTTTTACTTTCTTTGAAACCCACCCTCCTTTACCCTTAAACCTCAACCCTCTTCCTCTTTCCTTCTCTCTCTAATCCCATTCTTCATTCACTCCTCTTTTGTTTAAGGTTAATATGTGGGGTCCTCAGTTGGCTCAGGAAGGGATATTTCCCCTCACAGAGTCTTTTCCTCCCAAGCCTTTATAACCAAGTCTTCCCAGATGACTCGTCTTCACATCCAATCAATCCTCCTACCCCCCCTCCCTTCAGTAAATGTTAAATTTCATGCTATATCTTAGTGATATGGTCCTTGCTAGTGAATCTGCATTTAACCAAACATCAGTGGAGGTGTATGTATGTTTATATTTGAGTCTCTGTGTAGCAGAAAAAAAATACAAAAACTTAAAATTGTTCAAATTGTCACTGACCTTAAATGATGGTTAAGATAAAAGATAAGAAATTCACGTCTGTGACAAGACCTGGTGAACTTCTCACCTAAACTGCAGTGAAACGCACCTTTGGCAGCATTGCAACTTTCTTCACAGATTATCCAAAAGGTTTTTTAAGGCCTTTCCTCAAAGACTTTTTTTTTTCTTCCATGGTTATTTTTTTAACGATAAAATCAAACCAGATTTGATCATAAGGATTCTGATCCTTCCAAAAATCCTCAACTTGCTCCAGTCTGTCCTGTTTGTTTGCAGATCCTTCTTTGATTTATTTCCTATTTTCCTGCTTCACCTTGTAATCTTGTTAAAATGAATAGCATTACGCCAGGTTTTACTTCCAAGCAGCCTGAAACAAATTTTCACTTTGGCTTGTTCTTTTACTTATCTGCATCCATCATCCTCTCCACCCTGAAAACAGTGTGGAGGTTTGTATGAAAGACAAAAAAACTCTGCTGTGCTTCATAGAAGCTGGGATGGCATCAGTCGGTGGGTGGTCGGTTCCCTCTGGACGGCCGGGAAAAGTGGCTAAAAAGTTCAAACTTAATACAACTTCATACATCTACAAGTCACTCTGGTGCTTTTTGGCAGACTTTTAAAGGGCTTTGATATCCCCTTTAATGAGAAAATGGCTCCAATATGGACAATAAAGGCCTAAACACTGGAGTGTTCATGTTTCCCCATTTCCTCAAAGTAAGTGAAGTATCCTTTCCCAGATCTGTGCTCTCAACAAAATCCTGTCTCACATATGTAAAAACATCCCTCCCTCTGAAACTGATCAAAAATAATTAGATCTACTTTTTGTTTTTTTTGTTTTTTGTTGTGGCTTTCAAAAACTCACATATGGAAAAAACCAAAAAAACAACAAAAACAGAATACCTCCGAAAAGGCTGATTGATCTGATTTTGTGAGCCTTACTTTGCTCAGTCTTTGGCGTGGCTCCGCTCCACACGTCGCTGGAACAGTAAGGAATAAAACTGCAGGAAAGAGTAAATAAAGCAGCTGAGCTTGAAACCAGACTCAAAGTAGTTTGCAGATGCTGATAAACGTTCAAACATAATCTAGTTAGGCTGTATGACAGCAGAGTGAATAAAGAACAGAGAACGTGTTTTTAATCGGGATCTAAGGGCTGTATTTTGTTAAAAGCACATTCTTTGTCCTTTTTATCTCCATACCTGTTGCACTTCTCTGCTTCTGTACCTGAATCCCTCCTTTTTGTTGAGCAAATCTGCTCTGACACATTAAAGCAACCAGATTCGCTATACTGTTTGTTAAATCTGCATAATAATCAGAAATAAAATAAATAAATAAATGGAGAATAATTCAGAGATGCACAGATTAGTCTTCTACTGGACGGTTTCAGTTATTGAGGCCTGATTCCAATTTTGACGTTTTCTGGTTGTTATTTTAATGAACTTGATTGAGGAAGTAGTTTTAGATCCAATAGAGGATGAAAAAAATCCACGATTCTCCTCATGCATGAAAGCGTGTCTTATGTAAGCTGAATCTGGTTTTAATTAATTAAGTGTTAATGTATTTATTGACCAAAATTAGAAGGGAGATTTTTTTCTTTTTTTGTATTATTTGATCAGACGATCATAAAAGGTTGGCCAGTTCCACTCTATGACTGACTACTTCTTGCATCTCTTGAAAAATTCTCCCTCGAATGTACGATCTCATCAGTACTCATCCTAAAATGTTTTTTTTTATTTTAGCTTTTTAGGCCTTCATGACATGTTTTGAATCTGATTAAACTGTCGCTTCCCATGAGACTATTAGGAAAAATGTTCTCAGCCGCTGCGGGGAAGGAAATAAATGTGTTGATTAAAATAATATTTATCCGCCTTGATTCTAAATTGGTCACACTTTTTCATTATAAAAAAATTGCTGTTTTTAAAAATGCATGATGGCTTTAATGATGATAAGAAAATATCTTACATGAAAAGAAAGATTTAACTGTCTTAGTTACTGTTTAAAGGGAGATATTTTCCCTTGTTGTCCTTTTTTTTTAATAAAAACACAGTACAATTAAGTATGGAGTGCTTTTTTTGTTATTGTTGTTCTTTTGGATTTCTTAGAAATGAACAAAAATAGAAAAAATCAAATTCTTACACAATGTTGGCGTTCCACCAATGAGGGTTTTCCTCTGGCTCTGGAGACAAAATTCCTGTTCCTGTGAAAACACAGAGGACAGATAAATATGAGGAGGATACATCTCATATTCTTGATCATGTTTGTCTTTGTGGAGTTTATGAAAATATTTTCTTTGCAGCAGGTAAGTCAACAAGTGTTTCCTGCTTTGCCCATTAAATACGTGCAGGTGTTGAAGATCTATCAAGCCGCAGGGGGAATTATGCTCCTGGAAAAAGCTAAAAAAAAAAAACACACAGAAGGAGTTTGCAGAGAGTTTGGCTTTTAATGTGAAACTCAAATATGAAACGCAAACACCTCCATGAATCCTGAGCGTTCAGAGGAAGTTTTTCTTTCCCTCTGTAATGGTAAAAGCTTTGCGAGTGCTATTAAAGGGCTTATAAAACACAACAAACTGGGTAAAGCACGGATGTGCAGCGACACAATCGTACCTCTTCTGCTCTGCGGCCACTGGGTGGAGCTCATCAGATTCCTCATGGTCTCATATCTGCTGTTGCAGGTCTGTTTGTTGAAGCAGTACCATCCACCTGCAGCCAACACATACACACAATGAGCTCCTCAACAGGCTCCACAAAACTGACTTTAAATTAAGGGTCCATCCTCACCTTCCAGGAACAGGAGCCACCTCCTGCTGCCTTTGGATTCCTTGATGTAGAACCTGGACAAGAACATCAAATCAGGGAGACAAGAACAGCCCATAGAAATGCAACCACCTGTTACCTTTACTCTACTACACCTCTCTGTGAAGGACCCTCTGATACAGATACTACAGCATTAATAACAGTTGCTTTTTTTTTCATATCGGGAATTAAATACAGCCTTATTTTAAGTTAAAAAAAACATTTGCATGACCAAAAGATGCAACGTAATCATCATCATTAAAAGGATTTTAACCAAAGTTCTTCACTTCAACAAAATTTAATAACAGATAAATAAGATCAGTTCATATGTAAACAACGATCTAACAATCAAAAGTATGAGACCGCAAATGACTGATGTGTAAAAATGAAGATGATTGACACATGGAAAGAAGTTGTCATGGTTATTTTGGAAACCTATTTGTCATATATTTATTAATCAGCGCTTACAAACTCAAGTTTTAATGAATTCTACTGGGATTTTATATAATATCACAAAACACAGGGAAAAAATCTGTTACATGGTTTGCACATTAAAATAATCTAAAATGATGGCATATATTTGATTTCAGCTCCCTTTAATTAGACACCCCTAAATAAAATCCAGTGCCTTCAAGGGATACCTAATCATTAACAGAGCCGGTCAGTGTTTGATTTATTGCTAATAGATGCAGCTGCTTTGTGGGAGACTCAACGCTTAGTTAGAGAACATAAGTGAACGGAGGAGAACTCAGCTCAGGTAGAAATTTAAAAACAGAATTAGGTTATAAAACAACCTTTAAAGATCCCATAGAATACAGCACAACTGTAAAACTACAAAGTATTATCTGTGGTGGAAAAGTAAAACTAAACATGGAGATGGCAGCATCATGCTACTGCTTGTCTTCAGTGAATAGGAGGCTGGTTTGAGCTGAAGGGAAAATGGGACAAGACTAAAGACGAGGTTTACCCTTCCAGCATGACAAACCATTAAGATAGTGGGGAATATTCATATGTCAGAATGGCCCAGTCAAAGTTCAGACCTATTTGCTCAGTCTGACTGATTTTAACAGTTTAAAAGAGAAGAATGGTGTAAACTTTTAGTCTTCAAATGAATAAAACACCTGCAGACTTGTGAGAAAAGTGTTGATTCAGATGGCTGACTATGAACTCTCACTGTAAGTGTTATGGGTTTTTTTTTTATTTGTTTGTTTAACTTTTCTTTTTCTTTTTCAATGATCATGTTCCCTTTTCTTTCAACTTCACATTGTGTTGGTTATTCCCAGTAAAGTACAATGAATCATTTTGCTTTAATGTGACAAATTGTGAATGTTATGTTTGAAAATATAAACATTTTAATAAATGTTCTGTATTTACTCAAATATTGTTTGGTTTTAGTTCAGAAGATTTGAAATGTGTAAATAGTCACTATCTCTCTCTCCTTTGATCCACTTTGCTCACATCCAGACTGGCAGTGGGAATATTTATAAATTGATAGAAAATTATTTTATAATTAACTAACAGATAAGCTTACCCAGCAGGTGAACCGTCGTTACAGGTCACAGACACATTATTCAAGAGGTGCAGCTTCATGTTTTGCTCCAGCTGCTGCGCTGAACACGGGTACAGGGACTGCGCCAGGTTCTTCACCTGCACCATAAAGTTGTCCATGTTGCTCTCCACGGCTGTGAAGTCTAATGGGAAGCTCTCCGGCCCCTCCACCCGCTGCTGCTGCTCCGCTTGCTGCAGCTGCCCACGCCGGGGCTGCGCACGGCCGCCGCGCACTCGCCGCGCTTCCACTGGAGAGCCCATGTGGATGAAGAGCAGCAGCAGGCAGGAGCGCACCGCTGACAACCCGGCCGACTTTCTTAAACCACCGGGGCTCCTCATCTCTTGCTGTTACAGGGGGCTTCTAGGTAAGCCGGGCCCGAATCAAACCCAGCATTCCTTATGGGATATGGAGAGATGGGAAGTTTTGATGAAGCGCATGAAGTCCTCCAGATAGCGATCGATCAATCACGGTGGACTGAATGAGGGCAGATGGTGGATCTCCATTGTTCCTTCCAGAGGAGAACAGCTGTTTCCAGAATCAGCGGATTTACGCACAGAATCGGTTCGGGTCACTTTACGCGCGCTGGGAAAACTTCAGCGCAGTTTTTGCCCTCCTAATCTAAACGCTCCTGGTTCTCAGAATAAGAGGCTATTTATCAGACTTTCTTCCCTCCCACTCGCTCCTTCCTCTCATTCCCGTGGGCCAATCAGGCTGTGTTGTGGTTGGCCGATGATCCTTGCGGGGATTCGGTCCCCATAACCTGAGCGCGCTCTCGCTATGACACGCCCATTGGCTAGGTTTAGTCATGCACTCGGTCCCTTTGATGTTGTGTCATCACATGACCACCCAGCCTTTGAAGTGTTGATTGAAAGCTGTGTATGAAGGCTGCGCGGGCTCGAGAAGGTCATATAGCTTTGCAGCTTTACGCACATGTTTTTACTCTTTCTATGAGCTGGAAACGGAAACCTGACTTTTCATGTTGTTTGTGAGCATGATTTTATGAGGTTGGGGTTCAAAGGTCACTGGTAGAGTTTAAATCATGTCAGTAAGTGTAAACACGGGAATATGAAACGTGAATGGATCACTACTCAGTCATTCCTGCAGAAATTACTTGTACTTAAACTAAAAATAGTTTTTCCTGGAAAGGTAAGCAGATTTGAGACCAGTGTTGGTTCCTTGGTGAGGCCTTCATTCTCCAGTTTTTATGCTTTTTGTGATATAACATAATCACAATGCTAAAATGCTAAAAGAAAGTGATGATAATCATATAGGTTTAATGAATCTCAAACTAGATTCTTCGATTTGTTTATTTCAGTGTATTGCATTTTCTTATTTATTGCACCCAGTCCCTAATAAATAATTATGAGAATGAGAAAACTCAGTCAGGGAAAACTAACCAATAATCTCTAAGGTTCAGTTTGAATAACGGCAAACTCAGAAGAACTCTGCAGTTCAAGAAACTCTGGACTCATGTGTCATATCAGCCTTTAGCCTGTCAAAAAAATCACACATGGAGGATGCCAGCTAAATTGGGACTACAACCTTCTGAACAAGAACTACAAAAAACGCAAGTTACACAACAGTAGCGAAAGACTGAAGCTGTATAAAACCAAAAGCATATGAAGGTCTGTACATCTTCATGTGTCACACACAGTACACTTGAAGCATTGACGTCTGTTTGCTAATTTCCATGAAGTGGGCTGTGCTTATACGTCCTGAGACACAAAGGACTGTGGGAATCCATACAGTTCTTTGGCACCAGATGGAAGCCTCATGTGCTTCCTATGCTAAAGGTGTGAATAGGAAGCATACAGGCTCCTTTTCCTTCTTCCTTTCCTAGATCCAACACTATTCAGACTGCACTTATCATGCGGATGCACTTCATACTTTGGCTAAAGAGTCCTTGTGTTTGTGACGCCCTATAAGAGAAAGTCACCCCAAGTCATTGGTGTTTTTTTGCCAGAAAAATGCTATGAAATCCAAGTATCTCCATGTTCTTCCATTTTGTTTTCTGAATGTAATAAACTTAACGCCTCCCAAACACTACCAAACGTTAAATCCCCTTTATAACTTAAACCTTTTTAATTCCAGGTTAATCATTTATTAAATTCTCATGATTAATTATTAGAAAGACAATGAGTTAATCATTATTTTCCTAAATAGAAAAGGGATGAGGGTTGGTGGTGATTAAAGTCTTGGATGGTTCAGTAACGATGTGATCAGACAGGCAACACCTTGGAGTTTTGGAGAAGCTGTCACAGTCATTTAGCCATCAAAGCTTTTTCATATTCATATCAAATTCTTTGATATTCCCTTTTTTTCAGCTTTTAACATAATACCAATAAGGAAAAGGTCATCAATTTGTCAAATATTACCCATCCACAAACACGAGCAAAAATTTGATTCATAACCAGTTCCTTATGTCCTGTTGGTGGATTTTAGTATGAACTGATTAGTTAATAGTACATCTAATAAACATCCCTTTCATGGTAAAGCACTGTGGTTTTTAATTTTGCCAACACAACAACACAAGAGCTGAAGTGCTTGAAAACCACCCTGGCCATAGAATCCTCAGCATGTTAGTGGAAGCATCAACAGGAAGCAGGAGAGATAGTCAGATGATTGATGGTATCTTTTTAAACATGAATGGGCAAAAATCTCCCTTCCTTGATGTACAAAGATGGTTGATATCTCCTCCAAAATATTGACAATAAACAATAAAATAACAGCTATTGTGAATAAAGCAGTGACTCGCCGGGACTGAACACAAACGCATCCCATAGTTTTATGTTTTTAATTTGAAAAGCATTTCAAATGTGTTTTTACATTTAAACTTTACTTTGTGTTGCTTAGTCGCCCAAAATCCCAACGGAACACAAAATAGTGGTTGTATATTTCTGTAAGGCTCTGTCCATACTAGACTACGTCTGCTGATCAACAGTTTGCAAAAGGAAAACAACAAGTGTGAAGACTGTTTAGCTGAAAGGATGAAGTAGAAGATCCCCTAAGAAGCTCAATCGTGAAGAACCTTCACATGAAAAAAATAAAGTTCTCTCCATCCAGTAAATTTGAAAGCTTCTGTCCTGCTGTGTTAGGAAGGAAGCCAGTTGTTTAGTTGTTTATTCAGATGGTGACAGTTTCCGACAAGAAGCCCGCTTCTCCTTTTCTTGTTGGCCTTGTGTCTGAGTGTATCTGTCAGTCAGCCAGTTGTAGGGGCTCTGAAGCCCTTCTCCTCACACCTCTCCATCTGTCAGTGCCACGTGTCCTGTTGTCTTTTCGGTCTGACTCCAGCTTTGATCTGATGTGATCCTCGCTGACAGAATATAGCCTTGATTCTCCGTTATCTGCTCAGGTCATCTGTCAGACTTCTTGGGGAACATACATGAAATCATCTGGGTAACAGATTGGCTGTGTTGCGGTCGGTCCACTGACGGGATCAATCTACTTCTCCTTAGAAGACCACTGCAAATAATTTCCAACGTCTTTGTGTTTTATCATCTTTTTTTTTAAATGTACCAAAATAAAAAAAGAGCTTTATGCTGTTGAAGATCTAATGCCTTGCAGATGAATTTGGGAATTAACCAAACAATAGGATAAATATCAGCACCCTCACATCAGCAACATGACTCTAAGTGTTGTTGACATTTTTAAAGAGTATTGTGGCATCATAAATCCACAAGTGAAGGGTTACATTTACATAAATAAATTAAACAAACATTGTCGCTTTTTTATGTTCAAAAGACCCATGTGTCTCAAAGCTGTTGCAAAATGTTTTTATAAAGATGATTTAATTTGGTTTGTGGGGAAACTCCGTGGTTACTTGGTAATCTGTTTTCAAAGGTTTTTTATGTGGTGACTTATAGGGTCCCTTACAAAAGTAAACATCCCCCGTTGAAACTTTACACATTTTGTCACTTCACAACCACAAAATGTATTGCATTTTATTGAGATTTTATGTCATAGATTTATGTAATACATCAGTACAAAAGTAGTTCCTCACTGTGAAGACGAAAGAAATGATTTAGAGAGCAAAAAAAGCCACAAAAAAAAAGCATAATAAGTAACAATCTGGAAAGTGTGGTGTGCATTGTTATTAAGCCTTTGTGAGCTGAGTCAGCGTTTGTTGATTGGGGTTTGGTGGTGATTAAGGTGGAGAAGTGGAAAGTTCAGTGTTGATGTGATCAGACAGGCAACACCTTGAAAGACCTGCAGTTTTGGAAAAACTGTCAGTCATTTAGCCATCAGAGATTTTTCAAATTCTCATCAAATCCCTTATTTATTTATTTATTTAACTTTTAACACAATAACT
>JAUZNJ010121023.1:0-19126 GCA_034780135.1 Jordanella pulchra
TAGGGTTCCGGGTCCGGTTTAGGGTTCCGATCCGGTTTAGGGTTCTGATCCGGTTTAGGGTTCTGGTTGAGTTTAGGTTTCTGGCCCGGTTTAGGGTTCCGGGTTCGGTTTAGGGTTCTGATCCGGTTTAGGGTTCCGATCCGGTTTAGGGTTCTGATCCGGTTTAGGGTTCTGGTTGAGTTTAGGTTTCTGGCCCGGTTTAGGGTTCCGGGTTCGGTTTAGGGTTCTGATCCGGTTTAGGTTTCTGGCCCGGTTTAGGGTTCTGATCCGGTTTAGGATTCCGGGTCCAAACCTCAGCAGGTGAGTTTGCTGTCATGGATTCATCATCCTTTGGTTTCCTGGTTACTGGAGGATCCATTTGGACTCTGAATCAGTCTTTTTTATGGGGTTCTGGTTCTGGGACCTGATTAACCCGACAGTTGTTGTTTTATTGCTTCTTATTTCATTCTTATCATTTTTTCCAAACAATTGAACTATAAAGAAATCAAATGTTTTTTCTGCTTTTTGTTAAAATATATATTTTTTGCATCCATGATGAAAACAGATTAACTTTAATAAACCCAAACTTCAGAACCGAGGACTAGCTGTTTGGTTTCCCTCACGCTGAGACTCGGTACGTGTCGTTTCTAGTGTGAAGCTGTTATCTAACCGCTCCAATGAACTCCTCACAGGACTCCTTAAACTCTGGGTCGGGTCGCGGGCTTTGCTCCGGCGGGTCAGCGCCTAGCAGGGAATCTGCACGTCTGCCGGCGGAGACATCTGCTGTAGCTGTGAAATGTCTCCAGAACGCTGCAGCCGCAGCTTTAACGGGTCCGTTTGTCTCTGTTCTGGTCCAGGTGAGCGGAGGATCCTTCACCTGGGGAAACAACCAGCTGACTCTGTCAGACATCAACATCCAGATCCCCACAGGTAGAGCTGCTGAACGGAGACGATGCTTTCCGTTCTCACGGTTCGGCTGATTTCAAGCAGGAAGAACTCAAACTTTCTTTACACAAACCAGATTCCATCTTTTCTAAACAAAGAAGAACGTCAGGGTCAGAACCTCCAGATGTCATAAAAACAGCATTAAAGTTTTCCATCCTATTTATGAAATGAGTTTAAATTATTAAATGTTCCTTAAAACATCAGATTGTTTCTGTAACGTCCTGATGGATGAAATGTTTTCCTGCTATGATGAGAATGTGCTGATTTTTTAACTAAATTACTGCTTCATGATAAATAATAAATAAATATTATGAAATAAATAACTAATTTCATTAATATGGATGAGAAGCAAAAATTGAGCCGTTCCACAAATTCACTGAGAGTTGAAAGACTTTTAACACATCGCCTGGTTATTTCACTTCAAACGCATCTAATTTCCTTTTTCTCAGCACTTTGAAGGTTTGCATGATAGTTGAACAGAAAAGACGACGTTCAGCCGCTGCTGTTCTTCAAATCAGACCAACCTTAGATGTCCTGTCAGAATATTTGTTTCTGTTACTTTTAGGATTTATTTATCAAACATAACAGGAAGATGGAGGCAGATGAATCAGTTTTATGCATTTTTCTCACACTTGTACAGTTACTGATTGGTTATGTTGGATGTTCTTTTAATTTCAATTTATTGAAATTCAGCTTGTTAAATTTTAGTTTGAAGACATTTAATAATAAAAAAGTGGAGATTTAAGATCTCTTCTAATTGCATTTTTATGAGTAGATTAAACTTTTTAACCATTTTTTAATGAAGAAGTTAAATATTTTTCCCATAAGCTGATTACATGCAACTGATTCTTGCAGCTTTGAATTAAGCATGAAATCAGACTTTAGCTGAAAGTTGATGTCAGGTCACTGATTTAAATCCCAGTTTAGAATCAGGTTCTCTGTTACATGGAGAATAACGGTGAGTGAGACACCAAGTGTGAGGAAGCTGGATGGTGGCGAGCAGCTGCATCATGCAGTCCTCTGGGATGCGACCGCCTTGTCATCCCAGTCATGCTACTACTAAGCAAACAGTCAGTTCACTCAGCTGCCAAGTGCTGAAGTGGAGCTAACTGGACTTGTGAAGGATTATGCGTTTCTTATTTCAGAACCGGTCCCTGCCAGGCTGACTCAGAACAGAACGTGTGACCATGAAGGTGTAATCCTCCCCGACTTAATTACATGACTCCCCCCCCCACCCAAATTGTGACAAATGTCACCAAAGTGGTCAATGCCAGGAGACACCTAAGGAGCTTAGCAGCTAGTGGTGGGCTAGCAGGTGGTTTATGCTTCACAACACACCATCAATAGTGAAGTTTAACTTCGATGTTGAAATTAAATACAATTTTCCAAATGCGATCTTGTACTTTAAATGATAACTTTCAGTAATCTGCCTCAAAAGTTATGCTTTCTGTGGTATAGTAAACCTTTTTCCATCCCAGGTCAGCTAACGATGATCGTGGGCCAGGTGGGTTGTGGGAAATCCTCCCTGCTGCTCGCCATGCTCGGAGAGATGCAGGCAATCGACGGGAGAGTTTACTGGAGCAAGTAAGTCACCAGGATCCGTCTGAGATGATCTCCAAAGTTTGGTCTGAGCCTCACAGGAGAAACTCCTGTTGGACAAAAGGCAGTTTATCAACAACAAACACTAAAAAACATCGTTAAGCACAAAAAAAAATAAATCTACAAAAGAAAGATTCACTTCAGATGTTCTAAAGTCTGATTAATTCACTGCTTCTAACTTGTAGTGCTTTACCTACATGGACAAGGTAAAAGTTCCTATTCCAACACCTCCTTTCTACACCTAAGAGTAGAAATAAAGCCTCTTCTTGCTCTTCTTTATTTTACTATTTGATCTTTTATATTAGACAGAAAAGAAATGTTTATTTTTTATCTTTCAGGTAAAAATTTAGAGGAAATAAAGAATTTGACCAAAAAAGTATCTCTGATAGTCGCCTGTTATCAGGACATGCTATACGCTAATGCTAACATGTGGATGCTGTTTAAAAAAATATATATAAACTGAAATTTAATCAGTTGTGAAAATAGCACATTAAGTATAATTTTGTGTTGTCTGTTAACCAGTCAGTGTTGCTAACTGTGCCTGATGTAAGATTAAATAATGGAAGATAGTCATGTTTTGTTTTTTTAGCTTTTTCCTCTGATTCCTCTTACGACCTTTTAAATATAAAAACGTAAAAACAATGAGCCATAAAGGCAGAGAAAACACTTAATGGATGTCAGATTATGCTAAGTAACATTATTAAGGCCTTTTTTGGTTAAACTAACTGATCTTAGAGTTTAACTTGTTAACAACTTTTAAGCAATGAAAGTCGGGATTTGCTTTCCTAAAAGTAGCTAGAAGTCGCTAACTGGGCTCATCACATAATTTGGATGATGCTTTGATTCAGCAGTTGGATGGAGGAATATCAACATCAGCGAGGTTAAAAAACTCAATAAAATTAGTTCACGTTATTTCCATAATATTTTACATAAATATTCAAATTTAACTTATAGACATTTAGCAGAGACACTCATTGCATGAAGCTATGAATTAAATGCAGGAAGGATGAGTTTGAAAGACTTTGTGTGGCAACTGTTCGATGGAGAATCAGAGTCGCTGACGAAGCCCTGAATCCTCGCTGAAGACGGTGAACTCAGAGCGATCGGTGCTTTCAGGCTGTCGCCAAAGTCTCCAATAACAGAGAAAAGTCACAGGATTTTTTGGAAAGAGTTGCTAAGTCACTAAGTTGGAAGCAGTGGTTCAACTTATGTTTACAGGGTTGAAAAAAGTGTTCACTTCATTTTTTTCAGAATTGTTTTGTTATTGTAAACTAGGCTAGCTACTGATGCTAACCTGCTAGCTGAAATTAGTCATTACAACTAAACACATTAAACATAAAGTTGAAAAGAAATCTATTTTTGCATTATACCTTAATAATGTAGTAAGCTTAGCTTTACTGAAGCAAATAGTGTCAGGTTGAGTTTTATTGCTAATTTATCTGAAACGAGTAAATAACTAGAAACATCTATGTAGCTTGTTTCCCACCTCATTGTTAGAGCAACCTTTACAAAACTCCTAAATCTGGATCAACAAACATTTTAATACGTTCTAAGTTGGACTAAGGCACACCTGTGGTAAAAAAATTTACAGCTTAATCTCTAATTTTTGTTTGGTAATCTTGCTAATCATCCAACAAGAAACAACTGCTATAAAAACCTCACGTTCTTGGTGGGATAACAGCTAGCATAAAAACTAAAAGCTAGCAGCTTTAGCTTAGCGCTACTGAGAGTAAATGTGGCCTTTATTAGGCATCTTTGAATTAATTCAGTAAAAATGGATCAATGTTATCAAAACTGTGAAGAATAAAACATTTTAAAATATTGAAGATCCCTTTAGACTTACTTTATTTTTAAAACGACACCAAGTAAATCATATTATCAATAAAACTGTATTTGTGATAAGAATATTCCCACATAGATTTAAAGGGTTTATTTTTGTATTGGGAGAAACAGTGACTGGAAATTTCACTCATCTGCTGCAGGTTTAAAATTTTAACGTCTTTATTAGACGAACAGCCAGTTTTCAAAGTATTTCCTTAAATCTTGATTTCTAACTCCAGTCGTGACGTTCCAGAGCTGCACACTAACCTTCCTGTAGATGTTTTGGCTGTGTTTTGTATCTGTGTGTTTGTGTCTATGTTTTCACTGTATTTCCTGCCTTCATGCCACATCAGGCTGCCTGATTGTGAGATGAGCCACGAGGGGAGCATCAGGTACTTCATTTCTGGTGTGTTCATCCTGAAACATTATGTCTACCAGGTTATGCTTGTTCCCCCTCCTGTACGGGATAACATAAAACAGCTCCCCCCCCCCCCCCCTATTAATACAGGCTCTAAAGTCATCACACTGAATAAAGCCGCATATAAAGTGAAGTTTTACTCATTGATCATATTTCTTTAACATGCATCAAGGTAAAATCCTCATCAACAATCTCCCTGCTTGTGCTTTTCTTGTCAAACAATCAGCTTCAAAATCTTTTTTGAATATTTATTTGCCGGATTATTTCTGTTGCTGTTGAAAATCCCAGAGGCCCAAAACCAAGAGACCTCATTGTCTAAGAAGCCAGAAAACCTAATTATCCCAGACCGACAGAATGACTGCATCACTCACGGCTCTCCTTTCCTGGGTGGGAAGGTTAATTTGATAAACAGCTGGCCGGCTAGCGGCACGTAATCGCTGTCTGCTCTTTCACCTCCGTCATGTCATCTTATGTTTAGGCCCATGCTTTTCGCCGTTGTCTCCCTACCCTGCTTTGTCTTGTTTTTTCTGCACGCTTTTAAACACAAAGAATTGAGTCAAAGGTCAATTCTGACTAAGATGCTGGTTTTGACAGTTGGTCAGAGATTGAGGACTCTGAGGAAGACGTCGGGAGGTACATCTTCATCTGATCGTCTCCTGCTTCGTGTTGTTGAGCTGTAGTGACCCGTTTGACCCGTTGCTCGCCTCTCCTGCTTTCCTTCCATCAGTTCTAACCCTCCTTATGTTTGTGCCTTAAAGCAGAGAATGCTGGTTCCAAGTTGCTCATGAACGCATGTGTGAAATTAGTTTCTGTATTTGTCATTAGGCAGCAGATTTGTCCCCGTTTCCTGTTTTTGTGTGTTGATGCATTTGTGCACCAAATGCTTTATAGAAGGTGAAACATGCAGCTAAAGTACAGCTACAGGTCTTTGAGCTTTGAGTTGTTGTCCTGCAACTTTTAGATGTTTTTCCTTTTTAACAGACCAGCATCTCTGAAAATAAAGCAAGTTTCACTTTTAAACGCATTTTAACAAGAAGGCAATTCAAAGTTCATTTATTGAAACATGAGGAAAGCAAACCAGTTTGAAAGTACCTGATGGTGGCATAATAGACGAAGGTGAAGAGAACTTGGAATACAGACTGAATTTAATGAAGTTTCAGTTAGTAGTTTAAAATAAATGCAAACAGGATATTTAACCTTAATGTAAAAGAAGTTTTCAATTCTTAAAGGATTTTAAAGTCTGTTCTCTGAGATCCAGGGATCCAGTGGAAGGACTTTAGAACTGGACTGATGATTTTTACTCTCTTAATCTTAGTGAGGACGCCGGCAGCAGCTTTCTGGATCAGCAGTTCAGGCCGACCTGTGAAGAACCGCTGCACGGATCAGTTCTATTAAAGATAAATGAAGCAGTTTTTCAAGGTCCTGCTGAGACATTAGTCTTTAATCCTGGAGATGTTGTTCAGCTGGCAGAAGGTCCACTTTGTTTCTCTCTTTATGAGCCTCTGAAGGTTCAGCTCTGAGTCTAAGACGGACCCTTGGGGAACGCCACATGTGATTTCTCTGCTCTCTGATTGATGACAAAGACACAGAGGTGTTTTGGATCAGAAGACATTCAAAAGTTACAGGACAGTGACCATCGAGGACCAGAGTCTGACTGTTCACATTGATCTGTTTGCACTGAAACTGTTGAAACACAAACAGTCCTTCCAGCAGGTTCTGCTGCCTTCAGAGTGTTTGACCTTTGTTTGACCTGGTCGATCTGCTGCTGGTGTCCCAATCTGATCCCAGAGTGGTTTTTGTTTTTAATGCTGGGAGTCATCGCTCTGCTGCCGTGGAAAACTCATCAGTGGCCGATGGAGACGCTTAGAAATCAGGAATATAATGTTGGGATAGAGATTCAACTTTACTGATCACTGCAAACCTCCATTACAATAAAACCTGACCTCTGCAGTAACCCAGCGGGTCTGAACCGGGAACTTGCAGCCAAAGAACTTTCCTGCATGATCTGATTGCTATAAACATTCCTCCTACATCCCTAATATCTGCTGAGCAATGACTTCCTCTCTGTCCATGATGAGGGTCGAGATGTGAAGGAACAGGCTCCTTCCTCTCCTACATTCGATCTATAAACACCACTTTTCTCCAGGGTGCTTTAAACTTGTGTGAATCGACGTCTTTCTTCAGTCTCATGCTGACTGATCAGATCTGGTTTGTAAACAAGCTCCATAAATAGATCAGCCTGTTTTACTCTCTGATCACTCTGATTATCTCTGCTGTGAGTTTATTATATCCATACCTTCCCTGGAGGAGATTATCAACTTGTTTAACCATGTTAAACCATGTTTAAGATGAACCAACAGTTGTTGGGTTCCTGTTTCCTCAGCAGCTCCCAGGCGAGACTCCCAGCAGCGCGCCAATGTTTTCATGTTCGTCTTGCTTTGTCTGGCGCAGTTTTTTTCTGCAGGTCATCTTTAACCCTCTCCATCCTCCATATTTATCCCTCATATCTGGTGAACTGGTGTTTTTCTGGTGGAGTTTTCCAAACATCACCGCCGTCGCCATGCTGCCGCCTTCATTAACTGCTGATCTGATGTACTGTTGCTGCTCAGTTTCTCTCAGTGGGGAAGGAAACAGCAGGTAGCAGAGAACTGCAGCCCAGACTTATAGACGTCTTTCTCATAGATGTCAGATGTTTGAGAAAAGCAGGCCAGAAGCTCGATGTTGGCTCGTTCTTTGAGTCCAGAACAGGTTCCGAAGTTTGTTTGGTTTATTGTTCTGTTTTAAAAAAAACTAATTAAAAAGAAAAATTTTGGGATATATTTAACTTTTTTCTCCTGTTGGACTGAAATATAAACGTTAAGTGGAAATAGGTCTTTTTTCGGGCCGTGCATCAGTCAGATCCTCGGGAGGCAGCAGGTTGAAAAGCCTTAGTTCTTGTCTTTACGTCCAGGCTGCTCAGCCTTTGTCTCGTTTGATCCTAAAACGTCTCCAGAAGACACGCGGCTCGTCCCTGTGTCCAGAATGATGGAGACCCTGGTGTTCTCACAGCCTCCAGTTAATGTCAGGCTTGATGATTCCTGTCCTTCCTGAACATCAGAACCAGCTTCCTTTCAGCCCAGGGGACCAGTTTAGATCTTCTTCCAGACGTTGGTGAAGGACTGAGACGTCCTGAGAAAGTTCTACTTTGCCAACTCCTGTAGATCTATGATTCCTCTTGGATCTTCTCGGTGTTGATGTTAACTCAAACCTAAGTTCCTGGACTTAGATGGATGTGTGGGTGATGTCCACAGGGAGAACCACTGAGGCCTGACTGTGACAGTACATCAGCAGTCCTTTCTGAGGTTTTACGAGTCAGAACGTGTCGTTCTCATTTAATGTCGTTTTTGCCTCCAGTAAGAACAGAAACTCTGTGGCCTACGCCGCCCAGAAGTCCTGGCTGCTCAACGCCACGGTGGAGGACAACATCACCTTCGGCAGCCCCTTCAACAAACAGAGGTAAACCCCGTGCTCTGGTACCGATTGGATCCTGGATGCTGGTTCTGGTTGTTCTGTGACGGGTTCTGGGTTCATGTTCTTTAGGTACAAGGCTGTGATTGATGCCTGCTCTCTTCAGCCGGACATCGACCTGCTGCCGTTTGGAGATCAAACGGAGATCGGGGAGCGGGTCAGTGTCTCTGGGATCTATTGCTCGGGGCTGAATGTTCACCATCTGCTCTGACTGGGAGTCTGATCTGCGCTTTTATTTCAGGGGATCAACCTCAGTGGAGGTCAGAGGCAGAGGATCTGTGTGGCCAGAGCGCTTTACCAAAACACCAACATCGTCTTTTTGGTGAGTCGGCATTTCTCGTGAGCGGGGGATGCGCAGTGATCGGGTCGCCCTGCTGTGGTACAGATATTCATGCCCCTAAAGCATAACTACATTTCTTATTCCGTCACTTTTACATTTACTGACTTATAAAACAGATTATCTGGTTTGAACAAAATATGGATCAGAAACCTGAGATTTCTGTCCTGATTGGATCCTTCCTCAGAGTTGATGCCGTAGAGCTTTGCTCTGTGTGTTTATTAAAGATCAAAGATCCACGTAGAGATTATTAAACATATTGAATTAAAAAGATGATGAAACAGACCATAATATAATATGTAATAAAAGTAGCTTGGAAGGAAGCTTATCAAGACTCCAATTGTTTGTTATTTTATTAATTAAATTCAGCTGTTAACCACTCTGTGGTTAAATATAATTAATAAGTAATTAATTCTCTTTCAGAAGCAACTTTTAGGAACAAAATAATTCAGACCTGTTAGAGGTGGAGCCTTGGACCCACAGCTGGGATTTATGAAGGAAATGTTCAATCTGACTCCTGGGCTTTGACTAGGCCCAGGACTTTCCATTTCTTCACCCCCTGCCAATCGTTGGTGGGATTCTTCTAGGATCCAGTTCTGCTTGTTTACTGATGTTTGGTTGATTCTTTGATGGGAAGCTGAGCAGGTTCTGCAGGAGCTTCTCTCCAAACCATGACCCTCCCGTCTCTGTGGCTGGGAGGCTGGTTCTGATTCACTCGGGACTCGTCTGACCAAAGGAGGTTCCAGACGTCCTCATGCATGAGCCTCTTGGTTTCCTGTCATCAGGGGAATCAGTGTCAGAAGGTTTCAGCAGAAGAATCCCTGAAGCATCTGTTCTGCTGCTGCATCGCGTGTGAATCTCTTCTAATTGAATTGTTTGATTTCCTGTGACTGTGGTTCTCGCCATGCGTATATATTCCACATGAACACGCGTCTCCGTGGGAGACTTGGGAACGTCTGGAGCTGCTAAATTCGTCAAACCGTCCTGCGTCAGATGTTTTCTTTGACATTATTTGAATATGACAGAACATATCTGATCTTACGTCATCATGTGTGGAGAACACCCCCACCCATCCACACATCCACACCACGCCTCTGTGTTTGGCAGACGTTCTCCTGCTGTGGCTGAAGCTCGATTTATCCAAACAGATTCGGGCGCCAGTCATCCTGTGTAAATTCAAACCTATGGGGGGGGTGTTCATATACTCTCCGTTTGCTCCAAAGATCACTGACTTTTCGATCTGGTAACTTTAAATCTGATCACATCAAACAGGACGACCCGTTCTCAGCGCTGGACATCCACCTGAGCGATCACCTGATGCAGGAAGGAATCCTCAAGTTTCTGCAGGACGACAAGCGAACCGTGGTGCTCGTCACCCACAAACTGCAGTACCTGATCCACGCAGACTGGGTGAGGCCTGAACGCACAACTGCTGCAGTCCTGAGACTCAGCAGAGGTTAAAAAAACATCTAACCTAAGGAACCAAGAGAACAGATTCCAGACTGTAAAGAAGCTGAAGCAGAAGAAGTTTGTGTAAAAAAAAAAAAAAAAAAAATTAAAGTAGATCTTTGCTGCTTCATCAGAATCTGGAAAAAACATAACCAGGGAATTTGAATTAAAATGCTTAATTAATCATTAACTCATAATGGGAATCCTGGCTAATTCATCTGCTGCTTTCCCATCACTCTGGAAAACAAGCAGCCAGAGAAACTTCACCTCCAGTCCAACAGGTGGCGGTAATGAGAACATCTGTCGACCAACTAGAAGTAAACTTTAAATGTTAAAACTTTCTGGTGAAACATTATATTTTATATTCTGACACTTCTAGTTTTACATGAACGGTTCATGTGAACCTTCAGTCAATGCAGTCGAATACAGGAAGCAGGAAATCTCTGAGCTCTTGGTCGGGTCCAACCGCAGCTACACCCAGTTAGCGTAGCTAGTCTAACAGCCTGGTCTATCAGAGTGACTCCGCCTCTAGAAACATATTTAAAACTACAATCGTGATAAACTTGCTAAACAAAGAAAGCTCTAGGTGTAAAAAAAACATCTTTAAATTACTTTTTAATTCACTTTTTAATTAAAACTAAAAAGCGTGGATCAGCGTCCTTTGATCCGATGAGACCATCCTGCTCTGGTTTTTAAATCCAAAGCATCCAAACCTTCTTGTTCATGCTTGTGTTCAGATCATAGCCATGAAGGACGGCTCTGTACTCAGGGAGGGAACCTTGAAGGACATTCAGACTCATGACACGGAGCTCTACGATCACTGGAAAACTCTGATGAACCGGCAGGATCAGGAGCTGGAGAAGGTAGCCTCACTGCGTCAGCTCTGGATCTCTGTCCCTCCGACACGTACGGTCTGGAGGTTTTTATCTGTCCCTGATGGATCCGCAGGACATTCAGCAGGACAGTCAGACGATGCTGGAGAGGAAGACGCTGAGGAGAGCTTTCTACTCCAGGGAGCCCAAGAATCAGATGGATGATGAGGATGAAGGTCAGGAGGCTGCTGATGAAAACCTGGAGCTTCTTCTTCATGTCTGGTTTGTTTTTTTCTTTTAATCTGAGATTATTTTCCAGAGGAGGAAGAGGAGGAGGATGACGATGATAGCTTTTCCACCACCACCAGCAGGCGGTCCAAGATCCCTTGGAAGGTAACCATGGTAACCGTATCAAGGTCCTTTCAGGGAGACGTCTGGCTTCACTTTGACTTGTTAAAAAAGACTCGGTTCTCATGTGAGCTGATGAGCCCAGTTATTAGCCAGTGATGTCAGCGGGTTATTATGGGATGTTAACGGCTCAGAGCATCCTGTTCATGTTAGCTGGAGCTTCATGATGACGTCTCTAGCTGAGCGATGCACTGGTCGTCCCTCAGAGATCTGACCTGGACCGGTTCTCTGAAGACTCAGGACTCGTCGTTTAGACACTTAATTTGACTGGACGTGATTCAGAGACTTGAGAACCTGACTTGTGAACATCTGCCAGGTCCTTTTCTAATCACTGCTCCGTGTCTCCAGATGTGCTGGTGTTACCTCTCCTCTGGCGGCTTCTTCATGCTCTTCCTCATGGTTTCCTCCAAACTCCTCAAGCACTCGGTCATCGTCGCCATCGATTACTGCCTGGCCCTCCTCACCTCCACCCCCTCCAATCACAGCGGATCAGACGTGCGGAACGGGAGCAGCTTCACCAACAGCTCCTCAGACTTCCCTGATGTTCCTCCACAACCCGAGGTGAGAAGATCAGAGTTCTTCTGCTGATCCAAACCGAAACATCGGAGCGGATTTAAACGTCTCATGGTTCCTTCGGGTTTGTTCTGCTGAGATGTTGGAATGTTTTGGATCGTTTTCCAGAATCTTCTGAAAGTCTTTCTGTCCTTTTCTGTATCCACCTTTGGTGTCGTTCTGGGTCGTGTGTTGAGAGTTTTGTCGTTGGTTGTGTCTCCTGCTGCTGTGACCCTGCAGAACGATCTCTACTACCTGCACGTGTTCTTCGTCCTGTGTGCCGCTGGGATCACCTTGTGCCTCATCACCTCCCTCTCTGTGGAGTTCCTGGGTCTTTCTGCAGCCACCAACCTGCACCACAACCTGCTCAACAAGATCATCCACGCTCCCATCAGGTAGACCACAGGCTGGAGAGCTGCATCTTGTTTTGCCATGATGTCTAGAAGGATCTGAATTTGGTCCATTAGATGTTCTGGTTGCCATGGTGACCATGAGATGTGGATCAGTTTTAGGGCCGAAACATTTAATCGCATTAATTGATTATTGTAATAATCATTTACTAATTCAGCAATCAAAATATTATTAACTGGAGGATAGAGACTTTAAAACATGCCTGTAGCCGATTGGCCGACCCACTTAGAGCTGTAATTATACCAACATTGTTAAAAGATATAGAAATATTTAGCATTTAGGATAAAAAACCTTTTTCTTCTGTCAATATTCTGTATCCAGAACTTCTCAAGGAAAAGTTTTAGTTTCATCTGTAAAAAATGTTCCTTAAGGAACCTTTTGTTCTGATAATTAAATGACAATTAATCAACATCATTATTTAGCAAAATGATGGTTAGTTGCAGCTGGATCCTGGAAGATCAGCTGGACAGAATGGATCTCCTGGAGGTTCTCCAGGGGTTCCTAAGTGTGATGATCACACCCTGAGCTCCACCCACAGCCGTCCACCCTTAGAACGGCCCACTGATTGTGAACGGATCCTGGTGATGATCATCTATTCATCTCTTGTCCTACTTGTTTATCTGATCGGGTCAAAGCTCCAATAGGAAGCGGACGTCCTGCGTATGTCTCGGTCAGGTTGGAGATTTGATGGTTCTGGTTCTGCCCAGGTTCTGCTCCTAGGGGAACATTCCTGGAAACCTTCAATCAGAAGTCAGAACCACGTTTGCTCAGTCCGGAGGCTCTAATTTTAGACAAAGCAAAGATTTTTTTTACAGCCAGATTATAGGCAGCCAGAACACGTCATCCTAAAAACATGTTGCAGTTAAAACAACACAACCATCATTAAATCGCAGTAAAGTGACACACAACATCCGCAGCAGGATCCTGTGGATTTTCAGGTGGGGAGGAAGAAAGAGGCGCTGAGGTTGTTCAAACCTCCACAGAAAACCCGAAACGTCTCTAAAGGTGGATTCATTGATAATCTACCTGTGTGCTTTCTGACTTATTTTATGTCCCTGCTTCACAAACTAAACTCACAATTTACGCCATAAAATAGAAAAACTGAGAAGTTTAGTTTGATTTTTGTCCGATGGGGGAGAGAGAGAGAAAACTTTGGTAGAGAGGCATAGACTAACAATACCAGAGAGAGAGTGTCGGCCTGAAAAGCTGTTTATCAATCAGATAATTAAAGTTACTTCCTGGTTGTTACATTTAGTAGGTAGATGTGTCCATAGCAACACACCTCAGCAAAAACTGAACTGCTCCTGTCACATTATTCAAAGTATTACAGCTGAGTCTGTGAGTGTGGGCCTGATGTGTGCATCAGTGCCGCGGCTCAGAGTCACAGCGCTGCTTGTTTAAAGACAATAACTTCCTCTATAATGCATCTTAAAATGAAGCGTAGACTTCTTCTAATTAAGTACATTTTACTGTGAATGAATAATGTTTGTTTACATTACAGTTTGAATTTTAGTTTCTACAAATCAAATGTTTACATGTCTTTATTTAGGGGGAAAAAGATGTGATCATGTAATTATCAGGCCATCATTATATTTTCCCTGGGGGGGGGGGGTCCACCTGGGAATCGCTGGACTAAAGGACCACTGGGGATGACTAACAGGTGGGGAGGATTACAGGAGGACTAGAAGATGACTGGGGAGCTAAAACTTCCTCATCTGCTGCAGCTCTTCCTGTTTCCATCAAAATAAAAGCCCGTGGATGGTTTGTGGAACTGATGAGATTTAATTCATTTAATGGATTCACTCCTTTATGGTTTTCAATTCCTTCCTGAGGATCTTTACATCAAGGTGCAAGAGGTTTTTTTACGACCAGAGGGTTGCTGGTTCAAACCCCAGCCGTCCATCTCAGCCTTTGTGTCCTTGGGCAGGACACTAAGTCTGTGCTGTCTGCTGGTGGCAGCCTCTCCTCTGTCAGCTGTGGCTACAGGGCAGCTCACCACCATGACTGGATGTTGTTCCAGAGAGTCCATTAACCATCCTGGATGTTTTCTCAGGTTTTTTGACGTCACTCCTTTGGGGCAGATCCTGAACAGGTTTTCTGCTGATACCAACATCATTGACCAGGTAAACATGGCCGCTGTTCTCTGGGTTCTCGGTTCTGGAGTGCGGATCTGTGATGGACCTTCAGCTGTTTGGTTGATGTTTGCTCTCAGCACATTCCTCCGACCCTGGAGTCTTTGACCAGATCCACCCTCCTGTGTCTGTCGGCCATCGGCGTCATATCCTCCATCACTCCCACCTTCCTGGCGGCGCTGGTTCCCCTCGCTGTGGCCTTCTACTTCATTCAGAAGTATTTCAGAGTCGCCTCCAAGTGAGTCCGAGTCCGACTTCATGTCTTTTATTTTTTTTTATGCTGTTAATCTTCGCTAAGCTAATGGCTACATTTCTAAGTTGTAAAAAGAAAAGGCCTCCTTCACAGCGGACTGAGACCGACCCGCGGATCTAACCCGTTAGTGCTGATCGATTCCTGACCCACACCCACCCCGTCTGACAGAACCGCTTACATCAGACCCTAAACCTGCTCTGGTTCTGGTTCTGTCTCAGTCCAGTGTGACGGAGGACCCAGTAAAGATGTTCTGGCTCTGCTTGGTGTCGTCCTCAGGGATCTGCAGGACCTGGATGACTCCACCCAGCTCCCGCTGCTCTGCCACTTCTCTGAGACGGCGGAAGGTCTGACCACCATCAGAGCCTTCAGGTACGCCGGAACCGCGGCTCCTTCAGAGACGTGCCGCTGATGTTCTGTGCTATTCTGTGCAAAGTTGGACCCGGCAGAGGTTCTGCTTGTATTTCTGTCTCTCCTCTGGTTCCCATCGGTGCTGCGGTCCAACTTTAAACAGCTCTCACGCTTTGGGTCCCGGAGGATTTCTGCCTCCTTCCCACTCACACACAAAACGCTCGGAACAAACTCTGTGACCCACACGAGTAAACATCATCCAGAACCGCCGGGTTAGAAAAAAAACCTGCTCTGAAAACAACTCTACTGGGTTTTCTGTTTGGTTCTAAAAGCAGTTGATTGGTTCTGGTTCTGCATCCTGGACTCACAGGTCTGGGTTTGTCGTTTCTCAGGCATGAGGCCAAGTTCAAGCAGCGCATGTTGGAGCTGACCGACACCAACAACACGGCCTACCTGTTTCTGTCTGCTGCCAACCGCTGGCTGGAGGTCCGAACGGTGAGGAACCGCCTCCCTGTAGCTGCACCAATCCAAACCGCGATCTGCTGCGCCGCTAAACAGAGCAGCTGGTTACTTCCTGTCTCCATCCGCCTGCAGGACTACCTGGGAGCGGTGATCGTCCTGACGGTGGCCGTGGCCTCCATCTGGTCCGGTCCGACCGCTGGGGGCCTGGTGGGACTGGGCCTGACCTACGCCCTCACTGTGAGCTCCTCTTCTTCATCTCTCTGTTCTGGAGTCGTCATCATGTTGGCGCCACTTTAAACAAATATATTTAACTTGCCTGTGAAGAACCTCCACCTCAAGCTGCTGTTCAAGTTTTGAAGCTCAAATTTCCCTGTTTTAGTTTGAATTTTGTTCCATTTGGACTAAAAACAATAAAATCTTCCAACAGATTAATGTTAAAAGCTGGAATATGGGTCTAAGTACAGCTTTTCCTTCCACTTAACTTTCCATGAACATTTTTGGAGCAGCCTGTGAACAGTCAGCTCCTGGTGGAGGATGTCCTGACTGTCTCATGCCCATCCGGGAGTCTTCCTGGATGCCCTAATATGGTCATAACAGAAACTTTCATTGGTCTGATTAATGTCCGTTCTGAGTAAATGCATTAATTTTTCACTCAGTTTGCCTTAAATCCTGCTGTTGTTGCTGAGTCTGCAGATCACAAACTACTTAAACTGGGTAGTGAGGAACTTGGCAGACTTGGAGGTCCAGATGGCAGCTGTGAAGAAGGTCAACAGCTTCCTGGGCACAGAGTCCGAGAACTACGAGGGATCTATGGGTAACTTTCCTGCCGTTTGACCCTTTTATGCAGAAAAAGGATCAACTATTCGTCCATTAGTCAGAACTGATCCAGAAGGATTTTTTTCTCTGGCTGCAGACGCCTCCCAGGTCCCTGAAAACTGGCCTCATGATGGCGAGATAAAGATCCAGGACCTGTGCGTGCGCTACGACCCCATGCTCAAACCGGTGCTGAAGCACGTCAACGCCTTCATCAAACCGGGCCAGAAGGTAATTAACGTGGTGCTGGGAGGGGAGCGGAGCGGCCCGCCTCAGCGCTCTGAGACCCAGAGATCCATGTTACATATTAGTGGCAGATTTCACACATCAGCGACAGACGGCCTCTTGGCAACGCAGTGAAAAACCAGACACACAGCGGTTCTGCAGGGGTTCTGGAGAACCGCAGAAAGGTTCTGAGGAGCTGCAGCTGAAAACAATCCCTCCTCCATGAAGCCACCTAGCAGCAGCTGCTTAGGCTGACAGCTTGTAAGCAGTTGAAGGTCTGAACATGTTGGGAACATTTTAGGAAAATACTAAGATTTCTGGACATTATTTCCTTCAACATCCATCGACCATCATCCTGCTGGGAGACGAGGAGGATGTTTGATGGAAGATGGATTAGATCAGAGCGGCCTAGTCAAAGTAACGACCAAAATCCAACTGACTTAGAAGCTGATGCTCAGTCATTTTTACAAAGATTTATTTTAAGTCTGTAGTCGTTCAAAGCTGGTGGAGACGAAGCTCAGAAGATCTACGGTCGGACCTGTAGAGGACGGAGGTTCTAGAGGTTCTGCAGGGTTCTGACCTGAGGCTCTGCTTGGTGCTGGTCTGGTCCTTTAGCATAGATGTTTCATTCCAGTCCCCTCTGTCCCCCCGTCATCACTCAGCTGTGCTTTGTGGCGCCGCAGCGTGAAGTCAGCTGCAGCTTATTGACGGCGCCGTCTCTCCCTCTGGCAGGTGGGGATCTGTGGTCGCACCGGCAGCGGGAAGTCCTCCCTGTCTCTGGCCTTCTTCAACATGGTGGACATCTTTGAAGGTGGGTCCCCGGAGATATGTCCTCCATCCATTAGGGTGATGGTAAAGAGAGCAGGAGGGAACCTGCTGAACCTGGTCGTAGATCAAAGCTTGGAGGTAAACTCTGAGTCTGACAGGCTTCGTTGAGATACGGAGGTTTGTTGATGATTCGCCTGATGGTCCAAGTATTTCAATAAACACACATAAATAAAATGTCCCACAGTCGGATCTGAACCTCTTCTGAGTTACTTCTAAAGTCGCACTCTTTTTGTTTCAGCTGATTTCTTTGACTCCAGCCTGATGTGTGCAGCTAAAGCTGTAATAGTGAAATGAATCGTGAATTAATGAGCTCGTAGTGAAAGATGTTTCATGATACTAGCTGCTGTTTATATAACAGAAACTGTTCCACTGGGCTCTCAGCGCTCTATAAACAATCCTGCAGGTCCTCCTGTTTCTTCTGTCTGCCTGTTGTTTCTTTGAAGAAGAAGTCCTGAAGTGGACGATTCAAATAAAACCATAACAGAGACTGCAGGTCATAATTCAGGCGGACAGCAGAGATAAAGCCTCCAAGCAGCTGTAGTGGTTTTTGTTTCTGCTCTGAAGGATGATGGACGCTCGCTGGCAGGTTGCTCAGAGATCATACCGTCACTTTTTCCAGACGCACACGCAGCTGGGCGCTTATTTAATCTTACAGTAAATGAAGAGCTTTGTGTCGGCAGCGTTTCCTTATAAAGCAGTGAAATAAAAGCAGAGCTGCGGCTCCTCTGGCTCAGATCCTCCATCCTGCTTCTCCTGAAATATTTCAGTGGGTTTGCATCCAGCTGGGAAAAAAACTCAACGGTCTGAACAAGGCTGGACTGAAAGTGTTTTCAATGGAAACAGATTTGTCTCAAGTTATCCCTGCTTAAGGTAAAAGCCCAGAAACGCTCAAGTAATATACAAAAATTACAAAAAAAGAAAAATGGGAGAATAATAATTAGAAATTAGCTCCACGATTATCTTAAAAAACTGAAACATTTATAGAAAGGCATAAAGAAAACCCAACCGACTCGAATTATTGCCTTTTAGTGAAGATTTTGTGTTTAAATCTCACTAGATGGAGCAACAGCGCCTCCTGCTGATCGGTGAAATATTGAAACGGTATCTTTGGGACGTTTTATGGGGGGGGGGTAGTTAGTGGTTGATCTCCGTTACAGAGGAGACTCGCTAACGAGGGCTGAGCATGTTTAGGAGGTGTTCTCTCTTTTAAACAGTTATTTTCACTATAGAGGAATCCTATTGGCTAAATTCATCACCCGTTAATCTAGTCGCTAACTGTGCTCTGATTGGCTGTTGGAGATCTGGGAAGAAGTTCGTACCTGAACCTGTTTGTGGGTCACGAGTCACTACTCGGTCCAGTTCAAGTACACACACATGTTCTCGGTTCTCCTCATTTAATGGAAAAAAAAAATCCCCACAATGGTCACAGAAATAAATTGAATCTGACAAAAGTAATAATGAAAAAAATCTATGAAAATAAACAACTGAAAGTCAGACCTTTAACCAACCTTTAACAGAACAAAAGAACAAACATGCAAAAAACAGACCTAGACATTTAGGATCCATGGACTGTAGCCCTGGATGAAGAGGAGGAAACTGATGAAGAACCAGAGACGGACGAGAGAAGCGGAAACAAAGGAGCCCAGAAAAACTTCTACAGAGATTAAAGGAGAACTTTGAGCTGTAGGAACGTCAGGGTCGGATCGCAGCATCCATCAATGTTTGGATCAAAGTGGACTGAATGGGAGATGATCAAGGAGGGAGGAAACAGACCATAAAAAACAGACCGAAATGATCCAAACTACATGTTGATGGGAAGCAAAGCTT
>JAUZNJ010121034.1:0-19126 GCA_034780135.1 Jordanella pulchra
TTAGGATTAGAGTGTGGGTTTTGATGTCTTCAATGTATGTATCTTTTTTATTTCTTTCTTTTTATTTCTCTTTCTCAATGTTTGCGTCACATGCTGTTTTTTATTTTAATCATGTAAAGCACTTTGAAATGATGCTGAAATGTGCTATACAAATAAAATTTGATTGATTGATTTGATAAATGTTTCATGGCAAACTTTTATTTAACTGTCATTTATTTCAACAATAAACCCAAATCTTCAGAATAGGTCTATAGTAAACGTTTATAAAGACGTTTTTTGTTTTTTTGTGGGTTGTAAAAGAACCAACTAAAAATGTTGATATGTTGAGTTGTTTGCATGTATAAATGCAACTTTCTGAGGAAAGTTTTCCTCAAAAAGTTGCATTTCTTTCCAGTCTTTCCATACTCACTCACACCTAGAAACCTGGTCACAAACACTGAGTTGGTCCCCTAATAGAAAATGGCTTTATTTCTTTAACTTTAAAATGAATTACTTTGAATTTGGTGTGAATTTCAGTTAATGTCTTCTTAAAATAATTCCCCACCAGTTATAAATGCTCTTAATTAGGCTACTGAGTCTTTCACTAGTCTGCTCTAAAGGTTTAAAACCCCTCTGTTTAATTCAGATGACAAATAAAGAAAAAACAACAACATAAAATATAATATTGTTCATGGTAAAGTAAGCAAGTTATGCAACAAAATGCTTTAATATGAACAAAATGTTCAAAAAGCCAATTAGAAACATTGTTTAACTAGTGAACTAAAGTGTAGAAAGGTCGCAGAACCAACAAGCTGTTAAATCAACCATATAAAGTTAATTGATTCATTTAGGTTGTCATGGGGAGGAAGGGAGAGAGAGAGACTTCAAGCAGATAACAGGAAGGATAAATTATTTTAGCCTTTAATCTCTACCATGAAACTGGATTTAAGAATGTTTGCAATCTTTTGGGACGAGCGAAAGGGTTCGACGTTCTCAAGATGGACAACTCAAGAGACACCACTGATTTAGGGATGTTAGCCAGGCTAATTGCTAATATAAGACGTTAAAGACAGCTTAAGGTATCAACACTGTAATCGATTTCTCTGTCTAGAACGTGCGAAATCCAGGGTTACAGTGACCCCTTAAATGTCAGGAAGATTAGAAAAACACTTTTATAATCAGTAGAAATGCAAATTAGAAAACACTCTAAAAAGGGAAACTGTTTTCTATGACAGTTGGAGAGATACAGCTTGTTAATTTAGGTTGTAAAAGAGAGAAAGAGCAAGAATTTCAAAAGATAACAGGAAGGCATTGGGACTGTTTCAGATAAGGATCTACATTCATGAGAAATACACAGAACTTTTTAGAAATGCTAACCATGCTATTAGTTAGCTTAAGCAAAAACCTGTTTAAGCTCTTATAAATTTTTAAAATCTTTCAAATTCTATCACACAGTAATCTGATGCTTTTCTGCTATCAGTATAAACAATTAGTCTCGACCTTAGGATGGGAATACGTGTTTCTTTTTTTTTTTTTCCTGTGTTATTCTTATTTTTTGTGATCAAGTTATTGAAAAGAAACTAGTACGTCCAAAAACTGGTGTCCACAAGGTCAAAGCTTTACAAAATAAAAACTGGAGTTTTTTGATGAGTGAATCTCAAGTAAGTTCTGTGGTAAAGAAACATTATGATGCATTTATATGACAATGAATATATAACTAACCCATTAAACTCATACAAATAACACTTAAAGAAGAGCTGCACATCCGTTTTTAAAAAACAGATCATAAAAAAGAATGCTTAAGGATATTAAAATAATACAGAAATAGATTTTTAATATTTCTTTTCGGGGGGTAGCTTGCAGTAGGTTTGATATAATATGAGGCATTTTATCTGCTTGTTGAATCCTTCAAGCAGACGCGGAGCAGATTGGTCCCTGCTGAGCACAGACTAAGGTCCTTTCACACAGAATCACAATCACTTCTTTCAGCAGCCTCTATCAATGAGGCTTTCTAAGCCAGCCAAAAATGTAAAAGCCACACAGAAACACACGCAATCGCATTTTTACTGTTCATTATTAGAGAAAAGTGTCTTTTTTTTCTCCCCCAGATTTATTTCTGATTAAATATTCCAGGCAGGAGCTTACTGGCTTGCACATCCAGAATCATAGAGTCCCGAATAAACTAGCTGACATCTGGGGGCAAAGTCCAGCTCCCAGAGCTGTATTTCTAGGCCAAGCTCTCCTCCTCCAAAAAAAAATTGTACAGTCGAGACACAAGAGCCTTAATGACCAGCTGTCCTTCTGTGCAACAAACCCACGAAAAGTGATTAAAATAACTCCAGACATGGGGGAAAAGGAAACAAAACAATCTCCAGCCTTTCTTCTCTCCGTTTACTTTTCATAACATGACTCAGACCTGTTCCTTATATGAAATGAGAACACCGAGTGTATTTCGTGGGTTAAATTCACTCTAAACACAAATCGCTTAGTAAGTAGGAACGATGAGAATTTGTTTGTGCGGCTCTTTCTCTTCCTCCTGAGTCAATATATCGCAACTTCATTCATGTTCTTTGCCTATGGAAGAAACAAGCCAGGAAGCTGTCAGCATGACCATCTCTTTCTGAATTAGCTGCCAGCTAAAACACTGACAAATACTCTTCCTACCCCCTCTTTAATCAGGACTTCTCTCATGTGACACATCCAGAACCTCGCCAAGCTGGAAACTGGTATATCGGAGCAAATCACTTACTGTTTTTCTGCTATCTTCCCCATCTGAGGCCCCTCAGGGCCCAGCAGCTAAGAAAACATTCATTTATTTCACCAAACTTTTTTTTAGCCCCTCTAGTGCAGCAGACCTTCTACATTATTTGACAGTTTTCAGGTTAACTAAGAATTTACATCAGATTAAGAAATATTCCAGAGTCAATAAAAAGTAGATTAAAATGGAACAGAGTAAAAACACGATCATCAAAAATCAGAGGAAGCGTTAATAAGGATGTGGAGAATTATCAGAAATGCGGAAATGTTGTTTTTGGTAGCCATTCTAGTTGAAGACATCTTTTGGATGATAAGGCTATGTAGTTTTAACCACAGTTAAGGTCAACAAAAACCCATCAAACTTTAGTCTACATTTAGTCTTATTTAGGAAAATATGCTTCTGTGTGTATTCTCCATCTGTATGCAAAGTTTACCTGCTATACATATCTATAAGTGGATACAGAACAATTAAATGTAGGTATCGTATCCTAAAAATGTCATCATGTGTTAAAATACAGCAGTTATGAGCGTATACTTGCTTATCTTTCTTTAGCTGATATAATGCCTAAGCTATTATTATTAAGCTGATTCATCAGAAGAAATGCACAGATAATTTACCGGTAGTGATTTCTCACCTCCTCATTGTACTAAGTTTATCCACTTCCACCTCAGTTTCCCACATATTTTTTGTTTGTACAACAATTCATGATCAGACTGAGATTATTCCAATTATTACAGATCAGTTTATATAGAAAAAAGTAATCAGAATAAACTAGCTGGTTTCGAAAAATCAGTCCGGATACATTTCAATCCCACGGTGAGATTTTGTACAAGTAAACATGGCTGCTGACAACATATCGTCGTCAAGGCTACAGGTCTGTTGTAGTGGCAGGTTTACCCCACGGGGCCATTGTTTTTTCATGGAAGAGAGAGAAAAAACAAAAAATTTTAGAACAGGCAAATTTAAACATGGAACACCTATGCAAATAAGTAGAAATTGGCTTATGATATTAAACTTTTGATCTGAAAATGTAGGTTTCAGCCAGGCAAAATAGACTCATTCTTAAGTTGGAAAGATCAAGGCCTCATGGCCCTTTGTCAGTTTGTAGATGGCGGCAGCTTTAAGACACTCAAACAACTACAAAGACGAGACAATCTAGAGAACAGAGATTTGTCAAATACTTTTTGGTGAGACATTTCTAGAACTGTGAAATAAGAAAAGGTATTTCTCTCAAATGCAATGACATACTATTGCTTATAAATTCCTGCCAAGTAAGACTGTCTCTAAACTACATAAAGCACTGCCTAAATAAAATGGAAATACCTTATTTATGAAGTCAAAATGGCAAAACAGAGATCTACTAGTTCTAAAACATGGAGGGAATTTAGGTGGAAGAGTCTGATCCGATTATTCATTTCACATTATATTGGTGAACAAAGCAATGTTGGCCACAGTGTAGGAATGGGAATGCCAATCATTGTCATATATTCTGGATGTCCTCAAATTAGAACTATTCTAGGACGGTATTGTTTCAATAACTGGGACAATAATGGGTTCTGTCTCCCCTAAAGATCCTAAGATTTATCTGCTACATCTACTACCTGAAGAAGGGGTCAATGCATGTAAAAACACTTTAACTCTTGGTCTAAGATTGACCCACTTCGGATTGATCAGTAGAGAGGACCAGTCAAAGAGATAAACTCAATAGAGAAGACAATATATTTTTTTACATGTTAAAAGGAACCATAAACATTAAGCGTTGGACCATATATGCGTTTGCATATAAAGAAGCCAAACAACTTTAAAGGTTTTTTTTGTTTTTACACAAATACTGATTTTTTTTTTCCCTTTGTTCTTTATCTTTGTGTGTTGTCTTGTATTAAGAAAAAAACTAACTAAAGAGTTTAAAAAATGTGCAACACCTTAAATTTTAAATCTGTAAACCTGTAATTTAAATCAAATACATTCATTCAAAGGACCAGTCACATGAAGTTGCTGTATATAACACCAAATTTATTCCGTAATATTTATTCAGTACAGGGGCCAGAACAGGGGCCGGGACCAGCGGAACCGGCCCCTGTGTAGAACCACCCATGGTTGGTTGTATTCACATCTTTATGGCCACCAGACACTGAGTTTGTTGGATGGAGCCTTTTTGCAGTAGAAAGGTCACAGAAGGATGTGGGTTCCTACCTATTGATAATGTCATCGCAATATTTACCAAAAATATTCTTCAGACATGATGCCCTTAGAAGACGCTAACGGCTAATAGCAATAAAAACATTTTGTGAGCTTATCTACTTTCTTTCCTTTTTCTCCTTTTTCCTATTATGTTCGGCCTCTTATGGCCAAACTAAATATTCTCACCATCTAAGACTAGTCTCATATCAGGGTTGTTTTAGTAATTGTCATCATCTCCCGACATTCAGGGAGGATCTGTTTGATCCACAACAATAAGAGGAGGGGATCAGCGCAGAGGTCATGAGGAGCTGTAAATCTGTCTATGTTTTATTCCCCTTATGGTCAGATTTATCAGGAAACTTCAACGGGAGAGCATGCTGCGTCCTGCTGTCGAGCTGCGTCAGCGGACTAAAGCATCAACAGCTCAGGTTACAGCAACGCGAAGAAGAGGAAAAGTACCAGGGTTCAGGTGATAGTCCCAGACGGATGTAGAAAAGCAGGGAGATATTAAGCCACAAGGAAAAAGGGATGGACACAAGGGAAGAATAGAGGCAGGGAACAAGAAAGGAAGAAAAGAAACAAGAACGAATATGATAAAGAATCAAGTCTGGAAGTCTGACCAATTTTTCAAGATCTGTTTTGTTTTCCAGACCTGAAAAACCTTAAAAACATATACCTGTCCTTTTAGGAGATATGAAGCACCCAAACAGCAGTCAACAACGATGTAGAGCATCAAACTGTCCTCAGACCAGGCCCTCTGGAGGCTCAGAATAAAACACCCTGCCACCTCCTGACAGAACTGGACAAGCAGAGCATGAAACCAGCCTCTACTAACTGTCACAAGAAGTGGTTTATTCCAGCTACCTGCTCCTTGACTGGGAAGATGGATCACAAAGACCCCAACCCCTGCTGTTCCTCCTACCCCCTATGCTCAATTCAACCAACAATTTCTGTCAGCTATGAAAATGTCAGTTTTCTTGTAGTTTAGCGCTTACTTTATCATGTAGATACCTTCTGTAGAGGTATGTTTAATGTATGTACTGCAATTTATAAAGTACACTACGGTTTGTAGTTCACTTTTTAGCCAGAGTAGACACAGCTATACAGAAAAGGGAGAAGGGCACAAGCCTACAGGTCGATTTGTCTGCCAGGTGGAAAGGATTTTCTAAGCCACGCATTTCAAAAAAATGGCAGACTAATAACATAAACATCTTGTGCAAATTTTTCAATTAGTGTCATGTCAACCAATCAGAGAATGGATGTAGTTGTGAGGTAGACTGAAGGAAGACAGCCAAAGACAAACAACTAATGCTGACATAGGATCAAGTAAGAAATGCTCTATAGAAATTTCTTGGTGGCTTTTAAAATAGACGATTTAATTTAGCCCTAAGTAGGGCTGCTAAAGCATTATTCGCATCTCCTTCTCTTACCTCTGATATTTGGATGATCAATTCCTGAAGTGGGATAACAGTTTAAGGTCCTGGCGAGACAGAATTACCACGAGACGCTACAATGATCCAGACATAGCTCCTGAGGTCCTTAAACCAGGGGCCTTACCAAAGGATCTGGTGGACCCAGGGAAGCCGGTGCCACATTAAGTACAGCAACGTTACCGACTCAGTAAGATCCAGGCCATGTTGAGTTGAACATACAACAAGCAATCGGACAGAAAATTAATTGACTTGCATTCAGTGTGAACTATTATTACACTATTAGGAGCCTCATGTGATAAACACCCTTGGTAGCACCATGAGGGACTGGTGCACCACACCAAACAGATAGCATTATGAAGGATGAAAATGGTGTGATATTTGCAACGAGGCTACAGCTTCCTGAAGCCAGTTATGCTTTCATAATACTTTTTTTTTAAAAAACAAAAAAAACTTTAAATGACTGTGAAACAGGACTTAAGCTTTAACATGATTTAATCAAAGTTAACAGAGTAATAGTACTAGAAAACCACCAACTTGGTTACCAAATGGTTTTAAAGACGATAAAGTCAGTGTTTCAGAGAAACCATCATGAAGCAACGATCTTAGTCCCTTGAGAAATGTGTGGGCAAAACTGAAAAGATGAGTATGAACAAAGCCTATGATTAAAAAACTAAGAATGACGCTTGGTATAAACTGTACAAAGTCCCATAAAAGAACCACAGGAGAGCCTGGAGACAGCTTTCACTTTTTATCTGTCCGCCAATCAGATCCTGACACACTTGGATTATGCTAAACAGTTTAACACAAAGAGAGACATACAGAAAAAAAAACTAAGACGGAAAAAAAGCACACTGTTGGCAAATACCTGCCAGGTCTGGGCAATTAAGTTCACAACACTGCTGATGGGGGTAGAGGGCCTCGCCAGCAGGCTGCTGTAGAGACAATGATGCATGTCTGCGTGTGGATGCTTTGGCCTACAGCACAGTAATGGCAGGCTATTAAACTGAACAGCAGAGGAGAATACATGCACAGCCTTAAAGCATAAAAAATGTAATTAGCATCTTGTGTAGTTTGATGGTGGGTGTGTCCGAAATACGCCTTGTGGGAAATCTGCTGCAGAAACAGAATCTAGAGCTCCGTCTCGGATTAAAAAAAAAAAAAAAAAAAAAAAAAAAAAAAAAAAAAAAAATGACTTGCAATCATTTTTTTTAAAGCGAAATGGCTTCTTGCATGGAAGCAGAACCTTAGCAGGATTTGAAAAATCTGACTCATTTCAGGGTGTTTTGGTTTCACAGAAATGCGCCGGTTGATCGAAAACAGCCACAGCTTGCAGATCCTCCTGATTAACACAGAGTCACATTAGGAGGAATGTAATCAAAGTACCGAATCACTGTGAAATTCAACAACTGAAGGTGTACTCTTTGGTTTCGTGTAAATTCTACCGGCTTCACGCTGTCAAATGGGACCAGCATGACAAAAAGAAAGGTCGACTGAAAACAAAAGCGATACAGAGAAAAAGGATGGAAAAGTTGGAGTTAGGGGAGTTTGAAAGCTGAAGTTATTTTTCCCCCCTCTCAAACTACACAGTAAGGGCTGCATTCCAAGGCAAGTTTCTTAGAGGATCAACTGTGGGACACAGCGGGGGTGACGCTGCAGAAGAACACCAAGTCTTGTGAAAAACATGCAGGAAGAGAGAAGGAGGGAGTCAGAAGATCCAACCTACACTGATCTATACCACCTATCACCATCATCACTGCAGTTTTTTTGTGTGTCTAATCTTCTGATCCTGTACAGCCCTAAATTCACCTTAAATAGCCTTAACTTGAGAAGTAGCGTGTTTATAAAATCTTTCATTTGAAGTTTTTAATAACATTTTTTTTCATCTTATCCATGTGGAAACAATTCATAATAACTGTTATAAGATTTTTTTTTTTTTTTTAGATGGTGGGGAGTTTCGGCCAAGCCAAAGGAAAACCCTAACAGAACCTAAAAACCACACCCCTCCATCGTCAAAATGAAGATTTACAGCAGCGGAGACAGCAGACGCAAGAAGCTAATAAGACGTAGCTCTGCCTTTTGGGAGACATTTAAGCCAGATTTCATAAATGAGTTTTGGCCTCATTACAGTTTGCCTGCTGCTTATTGGAAGAGTTTAAACATGCAGACAGACTCCAACAAGCCAGAGTAAAGGCTTCACCACAATCCCACCTCTACAACTCCACTAAAACAACACTTGCAATTCACAACAACTGTAAATTGGGTTTAGTGTTTTTGGTTTTTGTTTTTTTTTAGTCTAGAACAGTGTGGCAGGGGTACAGATTACCCTGAAAGAAGCCTCAACTCTTCCACTGCTGAATGTCTTCACCAAGGCTCTAATTCGTTGCAGTACAGAGAGGGGAAAAAAAAGGGATTTGCAGCCAAGCGAAGCAGCCAGTGTTTGCTCATTCACTGGCTTCTGTGGGAGTCGGATGTGTGCCTCTTTTTCCACCACAAAGAGCTCAGCAGCACATCTCCGTTCTGTCCTTCAGTGAGGCCTCTAATCATTAGTTTTCTGCTCCTCATTTACAAACAATGTCAATGTCACGCTTTTTTCACTCACAAATAATGATCTGCCATCATTTCTTCTTTGTTGTCCATGGCCTCATCTTTAAACTCAGCTGGTCTCACATGGCTCGACGTGCACAAACCAACCTCACCAGCAAAGGATCAAATTCAACAGAGGGTACAAAATGCAATACAACGTTCCCACTGCAGAATTAATTTGCATGTCGTTTCAGTACAGAAGTCCTTGCACTTAGAGAAAATTAAATAAAGATAAAGTAAAGGCCTATTAAACAGCAGGAGTGGAAAAGCCATTATCAGCCACTGAAAAAGGGCAATAGAGCAATAGGATACCACTGTGTTACTAATACATAAAAGTACTACAGCTAAGGATCTAAAATTGCCTTTTAAAAAGATTTTTATACATTTGTTTTACACAATTTAACAGATTACAAGTTTAAATCCTCAATATAACAATCAGCCTGCACAGTTAGATCAAGCTAGCTAACCTTCTATCAATGATTCTGGATTGGCCTGTTAATGTTTGACTATTTGTCTTTAAAGTTTTATTATCATGGACTGATTCAGATTAATCAGATTAATTGAGATAAAACACAATGAATAAAGAGAGAATAAAAAATGGTTGTTATGATTAAGCTACCAATCAGAACTAATAATGCTATAGCTAGCCAAGCTGATGATATAAAATGTTCTACAAGAAAGGCATTACATTTTAAATCCTGATTTAACTTTGAAATTGTACTGTTCATACACTCTTGGTTGATGTTTTAAGCTGTCACAGAAATAAACTTTAAAACTGCCAGTAAAGAGATAATTTTAGCAGAGCTAGTCAGCTAACTAGCCCAGCTAACCATTCTAAGTATAGGCATGATATTTTGGACATTTTCTTTTCCTGACGTTTAACGACTGGTGTTTTAAAAGGTGTCTAGTTGTCATAAGTAATGATTTCTAACTAATTCGAGTCATAACGCTAAAAAAATAAAATGATACAAAAAACAGTATATTGAACAATTGATACTATACTGTTAAACTATAAAGGCAAAAAACATTTTTAACTGAAAAGATTTGAAACAAAATAATACTTTTGAAATAAAAAACAAACTTATAAAAGACATTCTGTAAGCTAAATGAGAAAAGCAAAACAAAATTTGGAACAGAAAAAACAATTTAAAAAAATATTTTTTAACTAAAAAAAGATCATAAATCAAAATATTTTTGAAACTAAATAAAAACTTAAAAAAATATCTTTAAAACTGACAAAAAAAAGATTTAAGACTATTTTCAACTTAAAAATAAAGATTTTAAGAGTGAGAAATTAAGATTCTTACTCTTCTTAAATCTCATGAACCAGATGCTAAAGCCTCTCTATGAGTTAAAAATTTACTGTATTGCAAATGCCAACAATAGACCAGCTATTTTGGTAAATGAACAATAATTTAAAAATCTCAACCCGTTTCATATGAAAAACAAATCATTTCAATCAATTATGCATTTAACTTATTATTTAGGACCTTTATCATCAGCATAACTAGTAAAGGTCCTGATGTGTCTTTTCCAGAAGAGTTTGAAATCTTTTGATTTCTTATTTAGACTGATTATAATCAAAATGATCCATGTTTACAGACCCCTCTGTTCATTGGAACTTTACAGCAGTGTTGCAGCTCCTTGCTTCAATAGCCCTTCATATTTCCTCTGTTTAGTCCCCTGACAGCAGGCAGCACAAAGACCCATCAATTTCAAATGTCAGCCGCTCCACATCTAAGCTAAGCAGCAAGTGTGTTTGTGTTTGCATTGTGGTGAAACATACTAGGGGACTTGTCAGTAATTTATCATGAGCCCATAATGCCACTAGGTTATCAAATGATGTTGTCCATGGGGCAGATCTGTCATCCAAATCCTAGCAGCCCTCCCCCTCCGGAGGCCGATATCTTTCCACAGCTCCAGGCAGCAGTGATGAACGCCTCTATCACATACCTAAGGCCACTCCTCTTCATCTCACTCCTGCTGTCAGATGGTGTGCCTTTAAAGCCTCTGACATCCACTGAGAAAGTCAATCATGGTGAGCATATATTGGATGGTCTTACAGGGATTAGGGTCAAGTGAGTGTAGAGGAAACTAGAGGACCCCAACAGGAGAAGAATAGAAGGGTAAAATAAACTATAAAATCACCTTATTTGGAAAAAAGATAGATGGGATAGATGGGTGTAGAAAGGTAGTGTGGCTCCATGTGTGCCGGTTTGAAGTCTCATGAAGGCGTCATGTGGGTAAATGGGATTTCTTAGAGCGGGGAGGTGAACGGGGGACTGACTGGCTTAACGGAGCTCAACTGATCTTCAGGGAATCAGGAGGATTTTATCTTCGTCACAAGTCCAAGGAGGAATATGAGCGCACAATCTGTCATTTTTGTGGAGATGTGTGATTGAAATGAAAAATAAACAAGAAAAAATGAAAAAGCAGCCTTAAAGAAAAGGCACGGAATACTTTTTTGCTCTGCATGCAAGTGAATAACAAAGAACCAGATCTAAAGAGAAAGAAAGATGTGCTGCAAGCTATCCAGTGAATGCAGGCTTTTTCCACAATGTGAAAATAAATGCAGTTAAATACTTCCTCTTGGAGAAAAAAAAATCATAAATACCCTGAATGAACTTGCAGGCTTCAGCTGCAACACTTGGAAGGCTCTGGTTTGCATTCATACCATATTACCCATCATTAGTGCCCCAGGCTCCTGATTTTACATTTTCCATTAATAGAAGCAGGCATGAGGAACAACACTGTCAGTGTTTATAGTGGAAACTATCTCAGTGAGGTGGATGTAAACACAAAGAGCACCTTCTGTCTGGATTCAATTATTTAGCACGGGGGAGTGAGCACTGTCTCTATGTTCCATTAATAATGAAGGCACGGGCTGAATGTGGACGGATGTCTTCATGAAACGAACTCCTGAAGCTCACGTTTACAGCCCCGCCCAAGAAGATGTAATGTTTGTTGGCAAAATACTTGAAAAAGCAACAGAGGAAATATTATTTATGAGAAGGTTAATAATGAAAAATAAACAGAAAAGAGACAAACCAGAGAAGAGGGAAGATGGGACGGACGGACGGGAGGGAGGGAGGAAGGAAAAAAGGAATTAAGGAAGGAAGGAAGGAAGGAAGGAAGGAAGGAAGGAAGGAAGGAAGGAAGGAAGGAAGGAAGGAAGGAAGGAAGGAACGGACGGACGGAAAGAAGGAAAGGAAGGAAAGAACAAAGGAAGAAAGAAAAAAAGGAACAAAGGAAGGAAGGAATGAATAAAGGAATGAAGGAAGGGAGAGAGGGAGGGAGGGAGGGAGGAACGAACGAACGAACGAACAAAAGGAAGGAACAAAGGAATGAAGAAAGGAAGGAAGGAAAAAAGGAATGAAGGAAGGAATGAATGAAGGAAGGAACGAACGAAGGAACGAACAAAAGAAAGGAAGGAACAAAGGAATGAAGAAAGGAAGGAACAAGGGAAGGAAGAATGACCCTTTTTAATGATAGGAAGGAAGGAAGGAAGGAAGGAATAAAGGAATGAAGGGAGGGAGTAAGGAAGGAAGGAACGAACGAATGAAGCAAGGAAGGAAGCAAGGAAGAAGGAAGGAAGGAATGAAGGAAGGATCATAAAAGTAAAGAAAGAAATGTGATTAAAGAAAAAAAGAGGACCAAAATCAGGAACAGATCAGGTATTTAAGGAAAAAGGCTATTTAAAAATCCAATATGGGAAGTGGGAAAAGCAAAGAAGGAAGGAATAATACAAGGAAAGCAACAAGGAAAGGAATAAAGGACAACGGAAGGAAACAAAACAAAGAACTAACCCTAACCCTTCTGGGCGTACACAAGTACAGGAGCAAAACAAGGAGGAGTAAAGGAGAGAGCACAAGGACAGAATGAAATATAGAAAACCATGAAAGGGGAGGAAAAGGAGGAAAAAAAAGGTCACAAGGAGGAAATGAAAGAGCATGACAGGTAATCACTGAATAAATAAACCAAACAACAACAATGTTGAAAGGAGATAATCTTAATTATTGAATCCAGCTCCATATAATAGTTCAGCATTAGATATCGGTGCTGCAGTGGGTGCATGATGAGAGAAGGAAAAAAAAACAGACACAAGCCAACTTCATCCCAACTGAACCCATAATGATACCTTTATGAGCTTCAGATCGCAGACACACACCGACTAATGGGAAAGTGAAAGGGGTTTAAAATGGATTGCTGCTGCTCTGCGACGCTCCGCTGGGGTCCGCAGATAACAGCCTGGTTAATGAGCTCCCCCTGCACTGAGAAAAATGCCCATTCTAACGCCAACGCTGGTGCAAAGCTAGAGGCTTATCTCTTGATTCCCATATGAGAAAACACCTAGTGTGCAAACACACTGGGAGGCATTACGACAGGAAAATACAGATTAGGTGAAACAAGCTGAAAACACAATGGAGTCTTTATTTCACCAATTTCATTAAGCATCCAAAACAAGCATCATTCATTCGTCTGGATCTCCTTCTGATGTTTCCATCTGTTCTAGTAATATTGTAGAAACAGCCGACAACTCCGAGCAAGAACGGGAATCATAGAAAACACAACATATTTACAAACACTGTATAGAAAAAGTCATCCTATTGATATCAATCGTGAATTTAGCCAAAGTCTTTGCGGTTAGTAAGGATGACCCATTTCTTTCTTATCTATGCTGAAAACCAACATAAAACACATACTAGTTAGTATCTTCTTTGAATGATGGATGACTTTATTCAAAGGTTTTAGGTTCCTTTTCCACCCCGTGTAACATGTAATCCAGCTTTTTTACGTTGATTTTGGAGTCACGACTTCTTCACTGCTGAGTGGCTTTTCAGCCTATGTAGGCAAAAGGCTCATTTCACAAACATATTCAACAATAAAAACAATTTACTACAAAAATTGTAAAGCCTATGAATCTCAGGAAGTAATAAACTCTATCTGTCATGAACAGTTCGATTGAAAAGGTTTTGGACAAATATTGCATTTACAATATAATCGGAGTAAAAAAATAAAACAACAACTTTTGGTCTTGTTAGGGCGGTAACTTTAGGTGGTGGTAAAATACTTATAGTGGAAGGGAGAGAGTTGCAGCTATCACCTAGAACCATACCTACGACTTAGAAGTTGGTCTTTAATGCTATTTGGAAAAATGCTAACAACAATGACCGCTGGACATCAGAGAATTCAACGGCATGAAAAAAAATTTAAAAAAATTAAACTCTTGATTTGCTTGTGGTAATTGAAAGGGAAAAATCAAATAGCAAATTAGGGTAAAAAGAAAAAAAAAAGGTAAAATTGGACTATTTAGATTTCTTGCAAAATTTCACAGATTGAGTTCGATTGTATAAATAAAACCAAGTTAAAAAAAAGCACTAAAACTATGTAGTAAAACAAAATTAAGAATAGCATTGCAAAACAAAGTCAAGCTTACAATTAAGCGTATTGTGCTGTTTTCATATCAGATGAAGGACACTCGTATCCAGGGCTGGACGATGTCGCCAAAATTTATATCACAATACATTTCTTAATTTTGATGAATGATCCGCTCTCTTCCATCGGAGTTGGAACTTAGTAGGGTCTTTTCATAACGTGCATGTGCATTAATTCAACAAAAAGACTCTTTACAGTCTATGAAAACTACAAACTTTGCAGACAACAGATAATTGCAAATAACAGCAGAAATCTCATTCAAGATAAGTGAAACTGAGCAAATAACATCTGGGATGTAAAAACTGACTAACTTTGTTGGGAGCAGTGATGGTTATACAGTTTGCCAGCTGCTTGGAGAAAGGATCTCCGACAACGCTACTTTGTGCTCTTAGCAATAATAGAAATATGAACGACTCAAACTCACCCAAAACAGAAAAAAAAAACTGTTTATTTTAATGTCAGACTTTGACGAATGGAAAACAGTTTGCAAGTATGGTTTGCTGCTGTTGATTACTTGGTCATTGGTAAAAATCCGACAATTTTCAGTTTGACTGCAGACCACCTATGTAAATGTTCTAAAATCACTAACCAATGCTATATGTGACTCAAATGTCTGGAAATTCCTTTTTTGTGGCATTTGTGGCATTAGTGGCCTCTATTTTGAAAGAGATCTGACAAGAAACGGGCTGGAGAGAAAAGGTGTATACGTCCAGCAAAGCTCCCTACAGGTCGGGACTTAAACCTGGGACATTTAGGTCAAAAGCTCTACCCCCAGGTAGGAAATCTGGCCAAACATTGTACCAAGTCTATGATGGAAGAAGCCAAATTTCAAAAATCACTGCAGCACCAGACCCATCAGGGAAATCCATCCTAGCCAGGTTTGGGTGGTCACTAGCTTATAAAGGAAGGTGGATAAGATGGATGCTGCTGGATGTTTATCGTAGGCCATTTAAGATTGTCAAACTACGCCATTGTTTGCGGAACTGTTCCGTCAGACTTCCCTCAACATTTTTTGAACATAAAACAATGGGGGGGTAAAAGTGCTACATCTGCACTGCCACTCCAGTAGATGGTGCTGTGGAGCCCTCTTACTGTGTAGCGCAGCTCCATTTCTGTAGTAGAGGCAGCCACAGTGGCAGCCGTGGACTGACTCAAAACCCAAACAACATGGCTACCAAAATAACTAAATGATCAATATCTTCGGATGAACACAAACAGCACTTTCTTTTCTATCGCTACATTTAATTTTGATACTAGCTGGAAAGAATATTGCAATATATTGTGATATTGCGATATCGTGATAATATCGTATTATGACCAAGTATCGTATCACCCTTGCCAATACTCACTCCTACTTTATTAGGTGAAAAACATACAGTTTTCTATTTATTATGCCATGACATTGCACAGCAGCCAGTCCCATTGTCTCTATCAGATCGCCAATTCAAACTGTAGTTCAGAAATATATAAATAGCATCTAAAATTAATTTAGCAGATCTGGGTTTAACAAATGACTGAAATTGTCTAAAATAAAGTGCTGTTTGAGCATCGTATTCTACCATCAATTCATCAATAAATGTTCGTCTAAAGGTCAAACTGGATTAAGTCAGGGACCAAGGAATGTCTGAGGAATTTTTCTGTCACTGATAGCTGAAGCTTTGCAAAGCACCACAATCTCCTTGTTTTCTCTTTACAAGCAAAGGCATCCATTTAGGATTTCAAAAGGCATTCAGAAAATAGCTCAAATCCAGACACCAACCGCCTTCCTAACTGTCCTCTCATCCACAGACACGTCCACAGGCAGCAGCCACATCGCATTCTTGGCATTTTCTCTTAAAGCCAATTATGTCTTCCCAGACGGGTAGCTAGACGATGCAGGCGATTCTTTCTCAATTAACAAAGGGAAAAATCTTAAATCTGGCCTAAATAAACAGCTGTATTTTCCCCAAAGGTATGCAAACCATTGAACAGGTAATACCCTGCTTTGTCAGCTGGCAGCAAGACGTTAAACCAGAAATTCAAGCCTCCGTCTGTTAGGAGACGACACACCAACACACTGCAGCAGGATGGATTGCAGAGACGAGCAGCAATGTTGTGCAAGGACAGTTTACATGCTCCGGCTAGATTCAAAACACATGCAAATGCTCCAATATGCAAACATGACAGTTATAAAGCTGACTCGGACATAAAGGCAGACGGAGGGTATGGAGGAGGGCTGCTGGAGCTTGTATGGAAGAATTGGGTGAGCCAGATCAGCAGAGAACAGCAGATCCTTGCTGCTGGTAGACACAGAAAGGCTGTCTGAGTCAGGGTCTGTAGGTGTGGTATGTTTAAACAGGAAGCTGGCCTCGCTCCCACTTCCTGAGTATCACCAGGAAGTGGGGATCTGGGACTGGATTCAAAGGTGAACGGGGCATTCACAGCCAATCACCTTTAGAGATGAAATTGTGACGGATTTTAGCAGGAAATGAAGGAAATAAAAGGGGGGGGGGGGTCTCTAAACTCTTTCATTCCACAGATGGTCCTCAGGTGTGGACATGAATGAAAGACATAAAAGAAAACATAGCTTCAGAATAAAAGGCAGGAAAATGATCTTATTTACCTGCTCCAATTAGGGCAAATAAACATATTTTAATATATATTTTTTTGACAGCCCAACTTCCATGTATTCTTAGCACAAAGTGATCTAAAAATAGGTTTAAACATTCTTAGAATAAGTACATACATGCAGATAACTGAAATGATATGCTAATGGGTGAGTACTTTTGCTTTTAAAATAAGCTATTTAAATATTAAGCACTTAGAATACGATTAGGAATCTTTTTTATTCTTATACTGAAACCCAAATAATATAATTCCATTAGCAAATTGTCTTATTTACCAGCTCCAATCAATTGAAATTCACTCATATAAAGAACATTTGACTAACTTTTATTTCAATTTTTGCAGCATGTCTTTAACAGGCTGTTCTCTTTGCAAATAAGCCTCAGCTCAATAAATGTCTTCTGGTTGGATTTATGTTTCAGCTTTGACTAGGCCATTCTGATACCCAAATATGCTTTGATCAAAACATTTCCATCTTAGTCAGTTCGGAGCAGCTTTTATATCAATGCCTCCCTACAGGATAATAGTGCCACCACTATGTTTTGCTGCTTAGCATGTCAGCCAAAAACTAGCTCCTGCCTGAAGAGAGCGCACTTTCATGACTTTTTTTGCCCATTTGGTCTCATTGATGCCGTTTGTTCACCAAAATATGAAGCGGCGGATTTAATTAAGGGATACAAGACTTCAACTTGCTTCATCATGTGAAATTCCCTTGAAATACAGAGAGGTTTGTGGTTGGGATGCAACAATTCCCCTCTGGGATCAGTTTGTATTTCTGAACTGTAGTTTGTAAAAAAATGCATGACTCACTGATATCTGGAAGACTTCCTGTGTGTCATCAAGCATCTGAACCCTTAAGGAAACCTGTCGCCCTGGAGGCTGGACCGGAGGACGCAGGCCAGGCTCCAGGGTGGACACCCCGAAACTCTCTGGTGCGCCCAGCCTCTGTCCGGCTGTGGAGGGTCTCTCGGTTAGGTCAGACATGGCGTTGGGCTCGCAAAGAGAAACGGGAACTTCTGTTTATGCCTGATGAAGAAAGAAAAAACAAACATAGTTGAGCAAACTTGAAATGCTTGATTGGTTATTCAGTGGGGTTTAAACTGGCATTGCACAATGGTTAAACCGCAGCATAGTTCAAGGAGCTGGGTAATGAGGAATTAAAGGAATAAACCACAGACTGTGGAAGCACCACAACACAGCCTGACAGATGAAGCTGTGCAAAAAGACGCAGGCAGACGTGTCTCACACCTTCCTAGACGTTGAAGCATTCCAGTTAAGGCAGCGTGCAGGTGGGCTCTAAAAACACAGGCTTTCCATTCAGGGCAAGCCCAGACTTGACTACCAAGTGTAGAGATATGGTCCAGTCTGACAATACAAACAGCCTCATAGCTCTAAACATCTGAAATCCGACATTTAGCGTCTTTCCCCAGCTGATAAACCTCAATCCCCCCAGGCAATAAATATCCTCTCTCTGAGGCAGCTGGTGACATCAGGGTGGAGGAATGTCTTAGAAGACAGACAGGAGGGTTAAACTGCTCTGAACCGCCCCAACAAGACATCAAGGAGAGAAAGGTAACCTCGGTTGAGTGACCTTTTAAATCTTTAGACCAGTTTTTAGCAACAAACTAAGGTCAGGATACATTTTTCCTTCTCTTTTGACCAGGACTCATTGATCATTTAAATACAAAAAAACTGCAAAAATATTCATTCTCTGGATTAAAAAGGAAACAAAACCTCTAATTTCTAAATGTTTGTCATTAAATAAGCTTGAAATTTTTCAGTTTTAGGTCAGTTATGATTACTTAAACTATTCACGACGAGAATTATTAAAGTAAGTACAATCTGAAGTCCATTAAAGCTGGTTTTATGCTTTGATGAATGAGAAAATGGAACACAAAAAGCTTTAACGGTGTAGCATTTTATATAACCTGGCCAGCCAGACTGATGTGACGTACACGGGTTGGACAATGAAACTGAAACACCTGGTTTTAGACCACAATAATTTATTACTATGGTGTAGGGCCTCCTTTCGCTGCCAATACAGCGTCAATTCATCTTGGGAATGACATATACAGGTCCTGCACAGTGGTCAGAGGGATTTTAAGCCATTCTTCTTGCAGGATAGTGGCCAGGTCACGACGTGATGCTGGTG